>PVJO010009019.1:0-71860 GCA_004026905.1 Hystrix cristata | reverse complement strand
TAAAGTGTAGTTACACTTATTGCAAATAGGGAGGGGTGGGTGAATGGAAGGGAGGGGAGGGGAAGGGGGGAAGAGGGGGGAAAACCAAGATGTATCATGTACAGGTACAAAATAACCATGTTGATTATGATCATTATGTATGCAATGTACCAATACATGTTCTTGGTAAAAAATAATAAAAAAATTAAAAAAAAAATCTAATTAACTACTGACTGTTCAACTACCTAGCATCTCTTTACCCATAATGTATCAAAATAAATTCTCTGGGGTTTTTTAAAAAAAAAAAATTCCTTTGGCCCTTTACATTGTGTCCGCATGTACGTTGTATCCACACATTGTAGAAGTTTTGAATACAGCTATAAAAAGAAGAAAAGAAGCAATTGATTTTCTACATGGAAAGAGTTTTGGCCTACTGCATTCTCTCCCCAAAGAATACTTTGTGCCCATGAAGACAAATTTCTCATTGTGCCGATTCATTTCCCGGAGAGTGGGTCTTGTTGGTTAAGCTTCGAGATGTGGCTGAGTCCATTCACTGCCTTCCCTAGTAAAATGAACGAGACTGCCAACTCTTCTGCTGTATCCCTTCCCTTGCCCCGTGTCTAGGTCATCTCTGTTTATGCAGCTAAGGAGAAACAATGCTTAGCCACCCCCTGGTTCTACTGGTGGGAACCGAGGGTGGGGAAGTGAGTTTCTGCTAGCTCTTCTTCAGATGGCTGGCTATTTCTGTGGGTCACTTGCAATCGCTCTATCCCCTGCTCCTTCTCTCTAGTATTCATAACAACTGAGTTAAGCTGTACCCCACAGAGCCACCCATTAAGAAAGGACCAAACACATCACTGAACACACATGTCTATGTAATTACTTAAAATATACAGTAGAAAAATATTGAATGATGTATAGAAGTCCTTGTAATAGCATAGCAAGGAGGGAAAGAGGACACAATATGTAGCATAAAACCCATTTATAATCAATATATTTAGATATGTGAGTCTGAGTGTGTGTATATGAAATATATCTCAAAAGAACCAAAATATTAACAGTGGTTACCTTTGCATGGCAGGATGATGGTTAATTTGTATTGATTTATGTGTGTTGTCCTACGTTCTCAAGTGTCTCACTGAGAACACATGTTACTGTTGTAGCATGAATAAATGGGAGGAAGAACAGTAAGTTTTACAATAAAAGAATGGGGAGAGCAGCATCTTGGGCTGAGGGAGTGTCTCCCTCTTGTTTGCCATAGTCCAGGTGCACCGTCAGCACCAGGTTCTTCTCATTATTAACGTCACTGTTATTACTGTGCTAATCACAGTGCACAGGACTCCTTCCTCTGCACTAATCATCCACCACACCTGGGAGACTGATCTTGGTTGGGGAGACGAGGAATCCCGAGTAGACAGACAGTTTGGATGGAGTTCAGAGACAGTCGGCCACATGATCAAGGGAGCAGGGAGGATCCTGGCTGGCGAGGAGATGAAAGGAGGCCCTGCATTTATAGCTGGGCTGAGCAGAGACCGGGGGTGGGGGCCCTTGAAAACAGACCCAAAACATATGAAAATCATGAGCAATAAAGTGTGAGGAAGGAGCCGAGCAGAGACTGGTCCACATCGATAATCAGATGCTCTGCTGGCAGGAAACATGGAGCGTGAACATCAAGGAGTCTCCACTTGCACAGCCACTCGGATTCAGAGCCAGTTGCCTGAGAAGAGACAGCCCCACCATTCGGTAAGTAGAACATGATGTTGCATTGTACTGGGAAAACCCTCTGGCTTCACCAAGAGATGTGAGCCATCAATTCCACATTCCTCAAGGTGAGGAGAGGCCCTTTTGGTTAGAAGCCCAAATACAAAATGCATTCATCAATTACAAGCCAGGGACTTTACAGCAAAGCTTGCTGTGGCTTCAGCAGCCTGGGAGAACTGCCCAGCTCTGCCGCTTTGAGGAAGGCATCACCACTATTTATTTATTTTTCTTTCTCACACATCCTCCATTCAGAAGGATTTCCTCAGAGGCTCTTGTTACCCAGTTCTGTGCTAAGTGCAGCTGAGAAGTGTGGCTAAAGAAAAGATTTGATCTGTGCCCTTAAGGAGCTTACACAATAATCATGAGGTCAAAAAGATAACCTTTTGTGGGTGTTGCTGGCAATGCTCTGGCACCTCCTGAAAAACTCAGGGGCTCAGAGGCTGCAGAATGTGATGAAACAGGGCAACCCCAGCAAAGACAAGTGGGTTTGTCACACACAGCGAGTCGTGCTGACCATGTGGAAGTGTCTTTTCGTTTTCCAGGCTCACAGAAAACATGCATTACCACCCCAAAGGGGAAGACACTTAGTGCAAGCTTGGGAGATTCTGTGAAAGAGAATCATTTTATTTAATCTTTCAGTAAGATGATTCTGGTAATGCAGAGGTTGAATGAAAGGGTGGAAGACGGGAAGCAAAGGGGATCCATCAGGATTCTATTTCTCAGATAGGTGGAAGACAATAAGAGATTGAATGAAACACAATGCAGGGAAACAACAGTTAGAATGCCAGTATAGAAGTCAGGAAAGTTGGTGACAGTGTGCTGCTGGCAACCAGGTGTCCAGAATTACTGACCGGTACAGACTGATTCTAATTAATGCCTTACAGATCAGAACAGAAGAGCTAGGCAGTGGCGGTGAACCTCTGGCACGTGTGCCACAGCCAGTGTTCGTTATCACTGAATGCACTAAAAGGTTTGCCATCACTGAGCTAGGGCTTCAGCGAAGGTGGGAGTTTCACTTTAGATATGTTGGTCTTACAGTCTCTGTAAACCCACTACTTACTCTAGCAGGCAATAAAAAGCATATTTCTGGATGTCAAGGGAAGAGCTAGATCAGGAAGTATAGACTTGTGAGTCAATTCACATCATAGTGGTGGGAAGTAATGGAAGGCAGAGAATATATTGAAAGAAATGCTGAGAAGAAAGACTTGAAGGGGTCTACTTTTGGAGTGTATTTGGTATATGTAGTGTATTGAGGGGAAGAATAAAAAATAAAAAAATATAGGAATGTTGGAGAAATGGCCCATTGCTCTAGTTTGGATCTGAAATGTTGTGTAAAGGTCCACGTGTTCAAGGCTTGGTCACCAACGTGTGGCACTATTGGAAGGTGTTGGGACCTTTAAGAGATGGGGCCTAGCAGAAGGTTTTAGGGCACTCTGGGTGTGCTTTTGAAGAGAATATTGGGACCCTGGTCTGTCTCTCTCTGTATCCTCCCCGTCCCCGCCCACCGCAGCTTCCATAAAACAAGCAGCTTCATCCACCATGGACTCCCTATCGTGACATACTGCCTCACCACAGGCCCAAAAGCACCGAGTCAACTTACCATGGACTGAAACTTCTAAAACTGTGAGTCAAACTAATGTTTTCTTCCTTTTTGAGGTGATTGTCTCAGGTTGTTTTGTCACAGTGATAGAAAGCTGATTGCAACATCCAAAAACAGAAGATATAGAAGTAATTCATCAGTCTACATTCAAGCATCGTCCTCTGAGTATCAAGTACTTTGTGTTTCTGGAGATGAAGAAATGAATAAATGGGCCTTGATGTCATGGTTTCTTATATACGTATCTCTAACAGGAGATATGTATATAAGAAAACGATTGCAAATATTGACATAGGCGCTCTAACAGAAATAAGATTTTGTAGAACAAAGAAGACAGTGATAATTTAGGGCAGAAAAGTGTTCTGAAGAATATATGAGAGTTGACTAGGCAAATGAATAAGGTAAAAATTTTCCAGACCACTGAAACAGCCTATGATAAGACAAAGACTAAGAGAGAAATCTATTGTGTTACAAGGCATGAAGAGGCTTTTGAAAGAGTGCAAAGATAAACGTATTGGGTTGTTTGAATAAGATTTAAGGCTGACTTATGTTATCACAATGGTCTGGCCGAGTCTTATTATTTCCAACTATTCACATATTAAATTCCAAACTGAAGCACACTATTTTCTAGATAAATCTCTCTGAAACTGCAGTTCTCAACTTCAGCTGCATATGAGAATCAGCTGGAGAAGTTTTGAACCATAGGCGGCCCCTGTCTGGCTAAGTCAGAACCTGTGGAGAGAGACCTAGCTGGGCATTCGGGCAAAGCCTCCACTCACTGGCCACTGTGGTTCAAGGAAAAAATCCTTTCTTTAGAATGGAGGGAGGAAAATACACAAAACCAAGAGTCAGTGGAGTTTCTCATGGTCAAGCCAATCTCACCTGGAGAAATCGCCAGGATCTGGGGCGCAATTGTCCTCTGAGTCAGGAGTGTGCTCTTGACTTGTGTGCAACTGCACTTTGGGACCCACGCAGGAGGGTGGCTACAGTAGGGACAGACTCAAGGGTCAAGACTCCACGGCCCTCGTATCTCACAGCACCTGTGCACCAGCCATGAAAACAAGTTTGAAACTCTAGGGCATGTCATGAAACTAAATAAAATCTATAGTTTAAAGAAGGGACCTAAGAGTCTCATAAATGTAGCTGACTCTTTAGAGCACACTCTTCAAAGCTTTGTGCTTTGCGCTTTCCTGGGCTGTTTCATTCATCCAATTACTCACTCAGTGGACAATTTTTTATTGAGCACCAGGTAGGAACCAGGCATTATCCCAAAAACTGGGAGGATAGCAGTAAATTCAACAGATTAAAATCTCTGCTCTTGTGGAGCTTATAGGTTGCTGGAAGAAACATAAAATAAATTACATAAATATGTAATATGTATATATATATATATATATATATATATATATATATATATATATATATTCAAAAGCAGTTAAGTGCTAATTAAGCCAGGAAAGAAAAAGAAAAAAAAGGAGTGGGGGAGAGTTTTGGGTGTGTGTTGCCATTTCAGATAGAGCGGCTCAGACAATCTCATGAAAAAGGTTGATTCTGGGAAAAAACTGGAAGGAAATGCAGGCTCTTAGGATAAGTGGCAGGTCTATGAAAGGGGTGCCAGGCACAGAGCCCGGACACCTGACACTAAAAAGGACCTGTGAGAATGAAAGAATACCATGGAAAAGAGCCGGAAGATAGTAAAATATAAATAAGAAAAAGTCACTTTTGAAAGTCCTGAAAACCCTGGAGTTAATTAAAAAATATATGATAATTATGACTTAAATTTTTAACTAAACTATCAAACAGTATTCTGTTTAAAAATAATTCCTATCACAAAAATTAAGTTACAAAGTAGTGTCCCCCCTATAATTTCAATTTTTAGGTTTTTAAAGAAAAAAGAGAAGAAATTTGAGAGCTATTAGAGAGTTTAAAAAAGTACTAGACATTTATCAAACTATCAATTCTATTTCTTTCTGTGATGGGATTATAGAAAATTTTAAATCTTCTTCTTTGTAGTTCAGGATTTTTTTTTTCAAAATTTCCCTTATAATGAAAATGTTATTTTTATAATTGAAAGAAAGGCCTTTTTTTAAAAAAAAAATATACACTAGCACACATTACAGGAAATAGCTTATTTCCAGCAGCTAAAATTAAAAGTTTTCCAGTGTTGCATTCTGTTTGGAAGAGTAGAGGATATTTTCTTTTCCCATATTCGGGGGGTCGGCAATTCCCTCCCAGGACTGAGGCCTGGTCCACATTCAATTTTCATTTAATTTAAGAGCTCTATTTCCTCACCCTGCCACCTCCCCCATATTTTTTTTTACAAGATCTGGGAACTATAAAAAAGTGCCAAATAAATCGCAAGCCTTTCAGTTGTCTTATGTCCCTGGGTTGTATACAGTCTTCGTCAAAATGTAGCCAACTGTCAGATGTTTCTATTAATAAGACTGCTTTTAACAAAGTTATACTAAGCATGGCAATTTAAACTAAATTAATTTAGAATTTCTCCCAAGCTACAGAGAAAGAGTGAACTCAATGAGTTACCTTGGTAATTATCTAGAAATCTCACTAAAGCTGAAACTCAGAAGGAAATAAGGGTCAGTGTCACATGGCCAAACTCATTGTCTGTCCCATAGGAATGCTATGTGGAGGCAAAGATGGAATCTTGAAACAGGATTACAGTGTGAAAAAAACCAGAATTTGAAAAAAACAATTATTATTTTTTACTCCCAAATGGTGAAAGTTAATCTAAATGTCACTTTTCCGGTGTTTGAAAAGTTATGGCAAAGTATAACAGCAAGTGGAATTTAAAGATAGAGGAAAAAAATCCTAGAAGCTTAAGTATTATGTGATGTGTATTAATGTATTAATATTTCTTGCTTCTGAGAACTGTAAGTGTAAGACAAGAAAGAACCTACTCAAGGTCAGTCCTGGTGATGGAAAAGGATAAATAAGAAAACTTACAAGATGGGGGTCAGAAACTCTTCATTCCCAAAGAGCCATCAGCTCCATCTCCATCTGTATTCTGTGCCCACCCACATTAATGTTGGCATGGTGAGATGGTGCTGAGCAGGCTGAAGACTTGTCTCAAGCAGGCTGGTGTGAACTTCAGGGTTTTGAAGACCCAGGAGGCCACAAAAATGTTGAATGGTTTTGCAAATGTCTTGGGATCAGCAAGAAACCCTCAACTGCTTTTCACATGTTTTCCGATCTGCTAAAACCCAACTGTGGTTTGCCCCCGAGAACTTTATGTTTATGCTTGTTTATTTTAAGAAAAACATGAGCTTGGCGTTTCTGGGTTCATTTACACTTAGCTCATTAGCTGGGCTTGTGAACCTGTGCAATGTCCAAGATGCCTTGTGTGATTCAAAGCAAGCGGCTTCTCCGATGAGGAGATGCATTTGGTTAGTGTGAAACAGAAGCCAAACTGCAGAAACCCTGCGGCTCAGATCTCTTCACAATTGAAGAAATTTGAGCTGGGTCTAAACTTTACAATTCTCCAATGTACCTCGAAGTTTGTAAGCTGCACTTGTGTTTGGATATCAGTGTTTCCTTCTCATTGTCTGCGCTGAAACCGATAGGTTGCTTGAACGTGGCGCGTGTTACCATTGAACTGATGTCATGTACAGTCAATGTTCTTGCTGGTTGAAGCTTTGCTAGAGAATACGCAGAAGTAAAACGTTCAGCGCATCAACTTGGACACGTCTTCATCTCTTAGCTTTCTTACTTAATTTTATTCCATGCTTATGCCCAAATATTTAACTCTGGAAAATGTCATTCATCCCATATTTATACCCCTGTTCCTGCCATGTGCACTGAACTGTACTGGTTAGAAAGTTTCTGAGATAGATATAACATATGGCCCATGCAGACTTAGGAGATGGAGTTTCTAGGTGTGAAGCCATTAAAATGTAATTAATTATGAATTGCATGGAACAGATTTCAAGAGTGATAGGAATTCATGACAGTGAGAGATCTGGTTAAAACAAGATGCTCCCAGATGGACTTAGATACAAGGTATGTAAAGAGGGAGAGAGAGAAAGACAGGGAGAGAAAGAGAGGGGGCAGGTGAAGAAAGAGATCTGAGTGGGGAGAACTCTAACTGGACACTAACTACAGGCCCGTGGTGCACCCTGACCTGCTCTTTGGTCAGGATGAAGTCTACACTAGTCTGAGCAGAAAGGGGGCTTCTTATACTCGAGAACAGTAAATATGATTAGCAGAGCTTATTGGAAAAAAGCCCAACTAGCCGGGCATACGCATTAATCTTTGATATATACCATAGAGCACCATTGTTGATTTTTAAGCATAACCATGGAAAAACAGTAGTACAGCAAAATTATAGGAAGGCAGAGTGCGGCATGAAGTAGAGACATAGCAGGCAAAGGTCAGGGACTCCAGCTGTGTAGCTCTCAGAATTACGTAGGTAAAACTAAGGAGGTCATGTGCATATAAAATATCGATACCTCATCTCAACCCCTGGAGATATTTGTAATAGCTTACGTATTAAGATGAATTACATGAAATTGTTGTTTTTGATGGTCAGTAACAGATATGGCAATATCGTATTGTCCAACCTGATAACTATAAAGTTCAGAGATACACAGAATTCAGGCACGGCCTGACCCAGCAACTCACCAAAGTCACCTAGATCTCAGTTTCTACGTTTCTTTCTTTCCTCTCTGCTTTTGCTGTGTCAGCTTCCCCCAAAGCCTGCTTCCCCTTTCACGAGAGGAGCAGCGTATTTTAGCTGATTTGGAAGAAAAAAAACAAAAACAAAAACTGCCCTTCCCAGAAGCTCCTGTAAATGTTTCTGAACAGCATCTTGGCCCTGTGAAATGAAATGCTCACCACTGACCCAAAGACAGCAGCCGGGCAATGAGAGGTAGGAACCGTATTCATTCAATTAGGATTCATCTTAGAGCTCTGGGTACGCACATTTGCACTCAAAGTCATACAGCTTTAAAATGTGAGGTTCCGGTGGGAAGTAGGGACGAGAAGGTGGATGTGAGCAGACAACCCACAAATGTCCACCATAGTCCCCCTTATTAGGTTTACCTTCTCCTGCCACACTGCTGCTCCCTTTGGCTCAGGAGGAAAGAGGCCAGTACTAGGAAACCCTCCAGCAGAAAGAGCTCTGCCAAACCCCACAGACCAGCAAGACAGTGGGGGAAAGTATCAAGCCATCACACGGGGAAGGAGAGAACAGGCCAAGGGAGCGTAGCCGGAACTGAGTGAGCCAGACACATTGCCCTGATCTGAGCAACAGTAACCCAAGACCTAGGAAGCAAAGAAAGAGGGGACCATGTGTGTCTGACGCAGAAACCCTGCATTCTACACCTGGTTGATTGAGGCGATCTGAATGCAAACTCATTCCGAAACTGAGAAGTGTCTATGTCAACCAGTTTCTCACTAATTCAAGAGAAGAGTCATTAAGAATACCAGAAGGCCCCGAGTGCTATGTCATCAAGGAAACGGAGCAAATAAGGTGGCCCACAGAATTACAGACCTCATGAACAAGGGTAGCATCTGATGCGACACCTTCTCACTCATACTCACTCAGCGCTACACGGGATTTCATAGTCATTCTAGCTGCAGATAGCAGAGCTGGTGGCGTATACCTAAAATCCCAGCTCCATATGGCCAGTCCCTTCCTCCAGTCATAGCCAATGCTCCAGAGGCCTTTCGCCACCCTAAGTAGATTATTTTTGCCTGAGTTGGTTACCAGATACTTTGTCGCCACTCACGAACACAGCCTCCAAGCTCGTCCTCCAGTTTACCTCCACCCCCACAGCAAGCACTCTCTGGATAACTTTGTGCCATCTGCTAATTTAAAGATTTCATGGTGCCTGTTTCTCTGGATCATTTATTTAGGGGGGAACGTTAAACAAGAGCAATACCCACACCTGTCTCTGGGGAGAATCCCTATTTTTCCACCCACTGATCATCAAAGCTAATCTTAGTGACTTATAGCTGGGCTCTCTCTGGTGCTGTATTTAGATCCTTTCAATGCCTTTGCACCTGGAGGTGTTACAAATTCTGCTTTTGTTTTTAGGTGCAAGAGTCACGGGGCAGTTGATATAAAACAGGACAGGTGTTCACATCATAAAACAAATCAATAGCCTCTGGGGATGTGGTGGCCTTTTTTTTTCTCTCTCTTGATTTCTTCAAATACCTCCACCCCACTGGGCACCCTACACTTAACCAGGGAGACAGCTGGCCCAATAAGACCAAAGAGAACGATCAGATGCTTATTTTATGATGACTCAATAGTTCCACAATAAATAATTTTTAAAAAATCAACTTTAACCGTTCTTTCCCAATGTGCTCCAGCCTGTGACTAGTTTGTGCCGTTTTCATGTGAGTGTGTTGATCCTAAGGCAGCCTTTCCTCCAAATGCCCTAAGAGCAATTAAAGAGTAAATAGAGTTGACAGATGCTGGTAATATGCAAGCCAGTCACGGAAACACTAATCTAACCAGATGTGTGGGCGGATTGAGAGCAATCATAACATCTGTAAGACTGAATAGATTAAGATCTAAAATTGGGCATGGGGGGGTGGAGGTGGAAGAAGATGAGAAAATGCTGTGCTCGGCATGTTCCCAGCATTTGCCAACATCAAGCAAGTGTGCTCCTTGCTGAGAAAAATAACACGTTATTTGCAATGTCATTCCAAATATTTCTGTCACTAGAGAAGAGGTAGCACTTTATCCAGGAAAAAGCCACTACCATTTCTTGTAACAATTTCTTCTAAGATAATAATATACCATCTCCACCTGTTACATAGACTATTTTTAATGGTAATAATCAATGCCAGCAAGAATATAGTATTAAATGGCATAGCTTCTGAAAAATAATTTGGCAATTCAGATCAAGAGCTGTAACAAAATGCCTTTTGACCTATTAATTCCAAGCTCAAATATTGTCCTATAAAAAAATCAAAGATGCCAATCACAGTCATATGATATGGGTGAGTAGGAAAAAACTAAATTACATAGTTATGTTATATCCACATATTAAAATATTATGAGGCCAACATACATTCTGTTTTTATATGGACGTGTAAATTATTACTAATAGTAAAAGACATGATGCTCTATACACAAATATACAGTAAGAAGCCCAGAGCATATAAGCTTTAATATGTGTATCTGTATATTTTCAATATAAAAAAGATTTTTTTCTTTAAGCATTTTTTCTAAATTTTCTGATACGTTTCTTGAACAAAAAAATATGATTTCAAAATATCTCATCTTTTATTTTTTCAGAATTATTAAATTATATTTGATTTTTTAAATGTTAACTTATTTTTCATCAGATTCGGCTCTAAATAAATTCTTATTAGTACACATTTGCAGTACATAATACTTGTATTCCTTGTATAGAGTTGGTACATGTACATAACACATCTCAATTCCTTTTTTCATCTCTTTTCTTTCCGCTCCCTCCTGCCTCCATCTCTTGATCCCCTTCCCATTTGCGAAAGATTTCTCTCTCTACTTCCTATTATCTACCTTCTATTTTGCTCTTTATTTAAAATTTGTTTTCTCATAAGAAAAACCATGTGATATTTAGGCTTGTGGGTCTGACTTGTTTCACTTAACATCATGATCTCAAGGTGTATCCATTTTCCTACAAATGACTCAAGTTTACCTTTCTTTATAGCAGAAGAATGCTCCATTTCTTTGAACAACAGAAGTATAATAAGCAATAACTTAAACCACTTGACAAAATCCTTGCTTGGCTGGCAACTTCTGCGCTCACCTTTCATCCGATGGGTCAACTTGAGTAAGAACTGCCTGGCTAGTTAAGAAAATATCCTCCAATTTCTAGGGCTGTCCTGCCTTTAAGAGGGGAGGTTTTAAGCCCCTCCTGTTGGATGCCTAGTATCCCTGAGTCCTGGCCCGTTTTCTGTTACTATATGTGAGTCTGGATACTTCATAAAAGAAAATTTTATTTAGCTGACAGTTTGCACATCTAAGAGCATGGTGCTAGCGTCTGCTTGGCTCTGGTGAAAGGCCTGTGGCAGTTGGCACCACACTGGCAGGAGCAAGAGGGAGAAGCACCAGGCTCACTTGTAACAAACCATTCTTGTGGGAAGTAAGCAGACCTGACCCGCTCCCATGAGACAGCAGTAATCCACTCACATGGTGTAGGCCCAGTGACCTCACTCTCTTCCATTAGGCCCATCTCTTAAGAGTTCCACCCTCTCAACACTGCCACCCCGGGACCAAGCTTCCAGCACCCGAGTCTCTGGGGGGCAAACCATAGCAGTAAGCAAACCGCTGTGTTCCAGAACCGGTAAGTATATCTCTGTATCCCAAGCACCATTCCACCGTGTCCACCTATGCTTTGGTTCAGTGAGCCAAAGTCTCAGTGTTCGTGTTTTCCCAGAGTTATGGATCCAGCCATGTTCTTTCTGGCTGGTCCATTGACTTCCTCGACCACTGTCTGCTAGGATTTGTGAAGATACTTGCCACTTGGCCTCTCTGGTTACATTCTGCCGAGGTGTTCACTCACTCCAGCGAATGAAATGTTCACTCTCTGTCTGGATTCTCCCACACTACTTGTCCTACTAGACCATGTCTATGTGCGTGTGGTGGGGTAGGAAGCCCTGATGACTCTGGTGGGCTGCAGAGTGGGTCTCATCCCTTCCCAGTCTGCGTATTACACTGCAGGCGCACAGATAGGCTGACATTTTCCTAAGATGTGATACTCTTTGCTATTCTACCCAAGTCAATTATACAAGCATATTTCCCATTGGATCCATTGTAAGTACACTTACTTCATTTTTTATAAAAAGACATCCTTTAGTAATTCACAATCACAGTTCCACTTAATGGACATTGTGAACACTTCCCTAACAGATATTCCTGAAACAAATTGTTTGAGTTTCCCAAAATATATTTTATAAGGAACGAGCAAGATCCAAGCCAGTTATATGTCTTTCTTCAGATGAAAGATTACGAGGACACGATGCTTTCCTTACATGGCATCAAAATTACACAGGAAGCTTTCTCCAAAAGTGAAATAAATGAAGGGGCGCTGCATGGTCCATGTTTAGCATCTGAAGTGTCCAGAGAGAGGATAGATAAACACTTCTGGGACGGGGGCAGAGAAGAAAACCAAATATAGAACCCAATGGAGAACTAGACAAGAGTTTCCCTGAGACTGTGTGACTCCCCTGTTATGACTCAACCTTCCTGCAGATTGTAGGCTTGTTAACCTCCTCCAGCACCTGTATCAGTTACATTCAGTGAATGTTTGTTGAGTACCTGCTACAGACCAGAGATGATTATTAGAAGGCTACTACTGAACTTAGCCTTCAAGAAAAATATCTATGATGGGTATAAACCCAGAAAATAAGATCAAATAAGGTAATAGTCTCTGTTCTTTTTAATGTTTCCTTTAAAAACTGGTAAAGGTTGAGCATCATTGGGAGCAGAAGTGTTTAAGATTTCAGATTTTTAAAATGTTTTTAATATTTTCATATAAATAATGAGTTATCTTAGAAGTGGAACTCCACTCTAAACAAGCTTGTGTTTTTATGTACCTTATACACATTTTGTGAAGGCAATTGTATACAATCTTTTTAATGCTTTTATGCGTGCAACATTGTTTCACAGTGTGAGGTTTTCCACTTGTAGGGTAGGTCTTCACGCCAAAGGTTTTAGATTTTGGATTTTCAGATTGGTGAGATGGTGAGAAAGATCCAGGTAGAAGAAAGCTGTGTCTTACTGTCCTTGCTCCATGCCGGACCTGGGACTGGATGCTCTCTAGAAGGTGTTCCTGCAGTTCAGTACTCCCAAGGTCTCAGGTGAGTCAAGGTGGCTTTTGGCTGAACAGCTGAATGTCCCTAGTGCTGAGAAAATTTAGCCCTTTACAAATACCTCTGTAAATAAAGAATTTCTGAGGGCTTCCGAGGTGCATCTCACCTGGTCCCACAGCCTAGATTAACTTGCCCTTGCCACTGTCTTCAGCAGTGCCCGTCTCAGCCCCAGCCCCCCTGGGTGCTCCCATCCTACCTGCCCAGGTAAGTCTGGCTTCTATCTCTTTGCCCAGCCCAGCCCCTCTGCTCACTCCCCCAGGGGCAGAGGCCTGTTGGTCATATTTGCACTGTTCTCACAGTACTGCACACCATGCAAGCACACACACTCCCCCACGCCCCCACACACAGCGAATCAATTGCACAAGGCTCTGAGAGGCAAGGAAAATGTATGTGCTTTACACCGGGCAGGGGACCCACAGCAAGGATGCTCGTGCCACAGAATTCTAAGGCTGGCTCTCAGTCTGTACACACAGGGCTTTCTCTCCATGGGATGCGGACACACACAGATGTATCTGGCTTTGGTAGTTCTACACATTATCATGATAGTAAACCCATTCTCAAAAATGTTTCATATACCTGAATTGTAGCATTTGCCAGTTTCTATGGTGTAAACACTCCCACCATGACTGATTTCAAGCCACCAACCTGATATCACTAAACACAGTTGGAAAGGGGCATGACCCATAGGATCTCACAGGCAGGAGCGAAAAATGGGGTAAGTGCATTTGAAGCAAGAGAGAGTATTTTAAGAGGGATTAATGACAATGTGTCATTTTCCGTAATAAATTTTTAAAATTTAAACTATCACTGTATAGTTAAATACAGCAAAAGACACATTTCCATTAATTCCCCCCAAGATAATCCCCTTGACTTTGAACATGCTTATCCCATCATCGTGCCATTTTCTTTCTTTCTTTTTTTTTTTTTTTTTGCTTTTTTGCTTTTTCTTCAAGTCATCTTGCCATTTTCTGAAGCAATTCTGAAAGTGATCTTTCTTGTCCTTCTGAGTTATGATTTAAAAAAAAAAAAATACAGTGAATGCTGCTGCTGGGTACCATGCAGGGAAGGAAAGGCAAAGGCAAACTCGTTCCTTTCTCACCGTATTCCCTGAATCTGGCACCGTGTGACTTCTGGTTCTTCCCTAAAGTCGAAATGACCATGAAAGGTAGATATTTGAATGGAGTCAAGACATCAAGGCAGCCATGAGACCACAACTAAAATTGCGAAAGATGACTTCCAGAACTGCTTCAGAAAGTGACAGGAAAAATGGGATATGTGCGTTTGAAGCAAGAGAGAGTATTTTAAGAGGGATCAATGACAATACGTCATTTTCTGTAATACATTTTTAAAATTTAAACCATCACTGTATTTTTATCACATCTCTTCTGTATGTATATATTTATGAGGGTGCTGGGGATGTAACTCAGGGCTTGGGCACACTAGGAAAGTGCTTTACCATTGAACTCTATCCCTGGGCCCTAACCTGGCTCTTGAGGAAGGCAGCTGAGGGAGATTTTTGAGGGTGTTTGTGTTCCCATCCTACCATGAGACTGACATATCATATGTGAATGACATGTGTATAAAATAGGTACACTTATATAACAAAAATATAATTTGGGCCACAAGAAAGGTGACAAAATACAAGGTGTCATGCATAATGCTGATACTGGACAAAATAAAGAATGTTAGGTAAAAACCTAGGAAATATGCATAAAGTGTGAACTTCAGTTAATAATAATCAATATTGGTTCATTGGTTCTAAAAAATGTACTATACTAATCCAAGATCCTAACAGAGGAAACTGTGTGTAGGTTATATGAGAACTTTTAATACTATCTTTGCAATTGTTGTGTAAACCTAAAGCTATTCTGAAAAATAAGAGTATATATAGGCATTATTTCATATGTGTAATATATGGATAGTACATATTACATATCATAGTATATATCATACATACTATATATAAAATAAATATTATATATTAAATGTATATATGTTTCTCTGGACATTTATGGTCATCTCTTGTTTCTTTATTTCTTCTCAATACCAACAGAGTGATAACCTTGTGTCAATGTGTATAAGGCACTATATTCTGGCTTTTTTTCTGTGTCCCCTTTTGCCCCCCCCCCCCGTAGTGGGACTGCTGTTTCTTATTTCACAGCCCTGAAGTTTTGGCAGGGAAGGGGTCTGCTAAAGGTGAGGTGACATGCTGTACTGAGTTTTTGTGTTTGCTCTGGTTTCTTGGCAAGCTAACTGTCTTCAAGCTTACGTCCCTGTGGGAGCCAGGGCAGTGGTCTCCCACGCCCACGCGCTGCCCATCTGGCTGTGGGTGGCTGTGCCGTGCTCCTTGCCTCCTTGCCTTGACCGTCTGGTGTCTTGGGGCAGCTGATTTTCCTTCAGGACATGGGGTGTGTGTGTGTGTGTGTGTGTGTGTGTGTGTGTGTGTGTGTGAAGAGAGATTTTCAAACCATCAGGGCAGTGTTGCCTTCCTGCTTGGGCCCAGTCTTATGCAGCAAAAGGGTTCCTTGCTGTGCATTCCTAGCCATCTCTTCCTGCTCCCTTCCTCATAAAGGAGGCCTCCCCACAAGCACTACCTAATCTGGAAAAGCACCTGTCCTGTTAATCTCCCCATCTGCTTTGCTTTCCTTCATCCCACAAGGCAGCACCATCTCTGGGTGAGTATTTGTTTACCTGGCAGTCCTTTGTCTCCTGCCCCTAAACACTGACTCCCATATGTTTTCCTTTTGCTTCTTGCTACAACCTGGGTGATTGGAAAAGCAGTTCTTCAACTTTGCTGCACATTACAGTCACCCAAGAAGTTTTGAAAAACCTCAGTACCGAGGCTGCACCCAAGACCTGTTAAACCAGAGTCCCTGGGGCTGGGACTTCGGTCTCCTATTTTTTTTATAGCTCCCTAGTATGATGCTTAATTTTCTTGTGTCATTTTAGCTAGACCGTGGAGCCTAGTTGTTGGATTAAACACTAGTCTAGATGTTGCTACAGAGGTATATTTTAGATCGAATTGTCACTCAACTCAGTAAAGCAAATGACCCTGCATCATGTGCGTGGACCTCATCTAATCAGTTGAAAGCCTTTAGAGAAAAGACTGAGGTTCCTTGGGGTAAAAGAATTCTGCTTCCAGATGGCCTTCAAATGCAAGACTACAACCTCACCCGTTCCCTAGGTCTCCAACCTGTTGATCTGCCCTGCAGCTTTCAGAGTTACCTGCTCCCGTAATCACATGAACCAGTTCCTTAAAATAGATCTCTCTCTCTCTCATCCATCTTACTGGTTCTGTCTCTCTACAGAACCCTGACCAACACAGCCAGTGAAACTAAATTTGAGAATCATAATGTGACCTGGGATGTGTCTAGACATGATGGGCAGTTCCTAAGCATTCATGGCACGAATGAGTGCAGTTTCCCTGCACTGTGTCAATCCTAATGGAGTCTAGGAGGTCAGTTCTGAGAATCCAGATCCTAAGGAACTAAGAGAAACCCTAAGGGACAGGACGGAGTGTTGGAGGAAGTGTCTTTGTCCAAGAATGGAGCTCAGCTTCTGTCAGACAACACAGCTGATACCAGTTACTCAGGAAACTGAGGCAAGAGGAGTGCAAGTTTGAGACGAGCCTGGATGATTTAGCAAGACCTTGTCTCAAAACAAAACAAAACAAAAGGCTGTGAAGGGAGCTCAGTGGTAGGGCACGTCTGGGTTTGGTCCCCAATATCTAAAAAAAAAAAAAAATTGAGGGGCTGGCCCCTTTCTCAGATGGGAAGCAACCACCAAGGAGATCTAAAAGGGACCTGCATGTCTGAATACAGTGTGACCAGATTCTGCTTCTTTCCATTTTAAGAAGCAAATGTGAGATAAATGGAGTCCAGGAAAAGATGGTGACTGTTGTTTTTTAAAAGCCAGCCTCTAATTAGGGGGTGATAAATAATAAATGAGAGAAGCCCTCTGGAGTCAGACACTTCCCCATCCAGAAAGCCACCCAGACCCATCGGCCACCACTTTTCCCAAACACACATTGAAATGACCCAAGCAAAAGCTATATCAACTCACAGTCAGAGAAAAAAATACCATAGACTTCAGTCGTTCTGGAAATTCTGTGAGACTGAGAGCAACAGGGAGCAGGTTGCAAAATGCACTCAGAAAACTAAGGCTGGCTGGGGTGCAGAAGCACAGCCTCACTCAGGGAGGCTGAGGCAGACAGGAAGGAAGAAAGCATCCTTTGGACCATCTTCCAAGAATGTATCTGGAGCCTGCATCTTCCCAAGTTCTGACTGAAATTCCACCACCACTACCCGCCCACCCATCACCGCCATCACCATCACCCACCCACCATGTGGTACAAAAAGCGAGGAACACTGCTCCAGGGCACAGGCAGGTCCAGCAATGCGTCTCCAGTGACTGGCTACGACAGAAGTCACTTCCTCCAGTTCAGGAAAAGACAACCTCAGCAGTCTACCTCTTCCTCTGCCCACTTAACTGAACCTGGCAGTCCAGAAAAGGGACCCAAAACTCTCTGATAAAATCCATCTCAGTGCCAGAATTAGGGCAACATACATCACACCTCCCAACCCTCAATCACTGGAAGAAGGAAAGGACAAAAATCGCTACAGTTGTTTGCTCTTAGCTTTGAGGACTATGTTCCAGGACCCCTGTGGGTACCTGGAATCATGGATAATGCCATATTATGATAAAGTTTAATTTATAAATTAAATACTCTCATAGATTGATAATGCCTAACAATAAAATAGAAAATTAAAATAGAAAATTATAATCTACTGTAATAAAAGTTGTTTGAAATATATGAATTGTTTCTCCTTGGAATTTTTCACTTATTGTTTTTGGGCCATGATTGACTAGGGGTAATTGAATTCTAAGAAAACAAAAATGTGGATAAGGGTACAGCTATTCTACTTGGAAAGAAGTAGAAACCAGTCGAAGAACACCCATATACGTATGTCCCTTATGTGAAACAGATTGACTTCAACAAACAAACAAACAAAAAAAGCCAATGTCATTTCTGATTCTTAACCTAGGGGAAGGAGGTGAGGATCACCACAGAACACATAGAGAAACCCCTGCCAGGTCAAAACACAGAGCTGATAATTTGAGAACTATCAGGTATCCGCTCCTAGACATCTCACATTTCGGTTTATCCATGGACGTTTACAGAAGGCGATCAAGCCTCCCTTGGGAAAACAGGACACGCTATGCAGGCCAGCTCCAGTGTCTGGAAACAATAAAAAGGACGGGAATGAAAATGTGCCCTGGAGTATGGGCCGTGCTTTATTTAACGATAGCATGTTACCTTCCAGAGTGCATGTTAAAAGTCCATCTTCAAAAATGGAACCAAAATGTCTCCTTATTTTTGCCACATTTAATTATTGCTGCATTTCCTTAAAATGCAAAATAAAATCAATCAGTTGTTAATTAAAGGTTATTTTTAGAACAGTGTTTTTTAAATTTTGTTTGGGTCTTGCTTTTTATTTCACCTGTTATTAACTGATCTTTTGGTCCTACTCACTAAGAAGAGACAACATCACATTCCCTCCACAGCTCAGAAATGTGAGAAGAAATTGAGAAAAAGTACTTTCAAATCATCTATTACTGGAGACAAAATTAAGTGCATAAACCTGTATACATACAGAGCAATTTATAGATATGCAGCAGAAGGCTGTATATTTCTATCCCAAAATTGGGACAAGGGAAACTGGAAAACAAAATTAACAGATTATTAATACGTATGTATAGAAAATGGTAGAGAAGCCACAAATGCTTTGGGGAATTCACCAGTGCCTTAAATTCTGCATTCTGTTTTTGTTTAAATAAGGACTTTTTAATTTGCACAATATTGCCAGGAAGGAGAGACAGCACCAGAACAAGATGGTTTCATATACTACGTAGAGGGAAAAGGCCTAAAGAAAAAGCAGATGGCTGTCCCTTTTGCAGGAGCCATATAATTTCATGGTGCATTTTCTCTTCATGGCTTCACTGAAATTCAAGCCCAGGGGCCAATTCCTTCTGGCAGCCAGGATGGGTTCAGCAGGCAGGGAGGAAGCAGAAAGGTTGGGGGGGTCTTCAGAAAAGAGTTGGGCACTGGGCTCCCCGATTCTGGGTGCACGTCCACTTCGTGTTCTCCATCACTGGCTTTCAGCCCATCCAATACCCACAGTGGTCATCCCAGTACCACACCACCTCAAACTTCAGCCTGGTCAACAATCTAACTTCCTTCTGTGCCTCCTCATTCAGTTTCCTGAGGGATCAGGCTAGTCCACCTTTTAGAGTGAGGTCATACAAGTCAAAGGTCAGTGGCCAGCTTACAGATGGATCCCTCAAGGGCAGGGCAGCACCTGGTGATTAAGGACAGCAGGGACCATGTATGGCTAGATCCTCCAGAAAGCATATGGGTGGATGACTACTCTTCCACATGTCCCAGGTAGTACTTAGAAAACAAACTGAATCTCTAGAGCAGTAGTTCTCAAAGTGTGGTCCAACAGCATCAATACCCAGTGAGTCTGTTAGACACGGAAACTCCCAAGCGTTACCCAGAGATACTGACTCAGAAACTCTGAAGATGGAACCCAGAAATTTGTGTTTTAACAAGCCTTCCAGGGGGTTCTGAAGCACACTGAAAACCGAAACCCGCTGGTCTAGAATAATCCAGAAATGTCTTCAAGCTTAATGCAGTAGAGATTGAAAGTGAAGGCGAATTTTATCTTTTTTAAGATCAGTATTGTTATGCCTTAGATCTAATGGCCCTTAAAGCCTCGTGTGTTTGGAAGACAACTGGATCACGGGGGTGCTATTGCTGACTTGCTGCGAGGAGGTAGGGTCTGGCAGGTATTGAGAACATGACCCCGACAAACATATTTTCCTCCCCGACTCCTCCTTCTCTCTCTGCTTGCTGGCAGCCCTGACATGAGCAGGTTTTCTCCGTCAGGCTCTTCCATGTGGTTTCTGCCTCAGAGCCAGCCAACCCAGGACTGAAAATGTGAACCAAAACAAACCTCTCCGCCTTTGGGCTTCAAGTATTGGGTATTGCATCTCAGTGATCAGGAAAGTGACTGAGACGAGTATGACCCAATTTCCATCAACACATGAAGGAATAGGCACAATGTGCTATATCCATATAGTGGAATAATTATTTAGCCTTCGAGGAATAAAATTATAACACATGATGCCACATCTGAGCCTTGAAAACATTGCATTAAGAAAACTAGGCCATTCACAGAAAAACAAATCCTATATGACTCCATTTATCTGGGCTATTTGGAGCAGTTACATCCACAAAGAGAGAAAGCAGAGTAGAGGTTATCAGAGGGTGAGGAGAGAGGAGACAGGAGTCCACTCTCTGATGGGTAGTGGAGTTTCAGTTTTGGAAGATGAAAAAAATTTGAAGATGTATAGTGGTGATGGTTATACAACAATGTGAGTGTACTTAATACTACTGAAATAGTCAATTAAAATTGTTAAGTTCATACATTTTACATTATGTGTACTTTATGATAATTTTAAAAAGAAGGACTAAGGGCCAAGGAGGACATAGACCTCCAGCCAAACCCCAGCACCAACCAATCTGCACTCTGTGAGGACACTGTGTTGCTAGAATAGACTTACAGCAGTGCCGGCCATGCCCACAGGAGAAAGGGACAGGCACCCAGAAAGGAAGTATTTCTTACAACTGGGCTTATCTCTGAGTCTTGTCCTCCTTGCTTCCCACAACCCAGGGAATTACAAAACCATGTGGAGGGATCCACCTTGACATGGCTACAGCTGTCTCGGTAGGAACCACCATTTTGTCTGCCAGCTGACCTTGGTGTGCCTCCCAACCCCTAACAAACAAAGTCATTCATTCAGTCAGCTGATCATGTTATGCTGGCCACCGTGCACAGACTATTACTTAAATAACATTAGACAAGTTAGTAAGTTTTTAAAAAGGCCAGGTACACTGTATTCCAGCTGACCTGGCCCATCTTTGTCTAGCTTAGCATATAAACCTCTTTCTCCTGCACTGAGGTACAGCGATCTATCTACCTTGCTGCTGCCCCAGGCACGCGTCCATCTGTAAGTCCCCAGTAAATCGCACTTTATGCAGTTCTGGATCTGTCTGCTACCTCCTTTGGCTTCATGACAGCTTGGTTTTTGGTGGTCAGTTCTGCCCTGGGACCAGGTTTTTCCAAAATGCCTTGGCAGGTGAGCGGCATGCCCACAGGTGGGAGCTGACCTGGACTCTGTAAGAGACCTAGGGAAGTGACCCAGTGCTGCCCACGGCAGGGCTGCCCACTGATCACAGCCCCTTCAGAGGGCCTAGCAAAGGAGCCGCTTCACCACAGGCGGCTGATGCAGCAGTCATGCTGGCTACAAGGGCATGCAGCCCTGCTCAGTTCTTGGAGTTCTGGGTGATCACAACAAACACACAAGAGGACCCATTTGTCATGGCTGTACTGTTTCTGGCTGCAGAGCTGCTTTACCTAGTGGGAGCTTTCTGCCTGCACCTCACAAACGACCAGAAGCCTAACTGCTAAGTGCAAAATTTCTTCTGCCCTTTCTCCTGGAAGTAGACCATTAGAATATGAAGGCCCATCTGCCAAGAGTACCCTCTTAGCTGTCTGCACCAACCAAACACACACCTTTTCAAGTACAGATAAGCCCACAGTTACATCATCACACATAAGAATGCATTCAATGATTCAAAATATGCACGTTCCAAGGATTTGGTATTCATGCTCCTTCTCTGAAACCAATTTATGCCATAAAACAGAATTTTTAAGTAACTGTTTTTGTATTTTCAGTAAGATTCGAGAGATTACTGCATCTTCGTAATACGAGTAATCTGGTTATCAAAAAGGAAGGGACTGGAATATAAAAAACAAACTTTCTAATGTTTCATAATAAAGATGTAAAAGCAAATTAAAAATTTAAAACATACACACATAAGATCAACCCCCATGTGCTCGCCACCAAAATTCAGAAACAGAAGTGTAACAAAACCATATAGATGTCCTCTGTATATCCCTATGCGAGTCCTTCTGTCAGCTTCTCTAGGGCTTAGCCATCTGATTGCAATCTTATATTGTGGTCACTTCATCCAACTTTTAAATACTACAATGGCAGGGAATAAATCATATACTCTAAAAACTCAACGAATACTGGCCAAGAATACAAACAATGACGTGTCGCAATGTTATCATATTTTCAAACTTCCGGCCCCATTAAAAGATGACTTTCAACCAACTAAAATACCAAGTAGAAATTCAATGGGTAGTATTATAAAATGTAAATTTTCATAACCTTAGTAAGAAGAAGACAAAAATACTGATCCTGAAAAATGCCTGTAACAAAGTGATCAACTTTAAACATCCAGTTCTTATTAAGGGAATATTCATCATAATTGTCCTTTGGCATATTCTCTTTTTTTTTTCTTTTGGGGAAAAACATGCATCATAATAACATTATTTATCATAATTCTAAAGCACCAGTCAGTGCAATAAACAACAAGCAATAAGAAATCTAGGCTTGTGTATGGTAACGCCCTAGTAAATCAAGGAGAGTTCACCAAAATTCACTAAAATTAGTAAGAAATAAGGTGGGAAAAGTTATATCAATAGACAAAATTTAATAATTTTCCATTTCAACAATAATTTGAAGATATAAGTGTAAAATGTACTTCCATAAAAATATGAAAATATTACAAATAAATTTTAAAAAGTACACAGTTTTATTGAAGTATATTTTTAAAATGTGAATATGTGCCCCAAAATAAGTCTCATAATTTTAATGATGTCACCTCTCAAGTAATAGAAAATCTCATTAAAATTTCAATTATTTTTAAATTCGACAAAATGATTCTAATGTATATTTGGAAAACTAGATACATGAGAAGAGCTAAGAGCTTTTCTCTACAAGGTGATGTATTAGTTATCTTTCTAGAGTCAATGGTTTGCAAGAGAGATTTGATACAGGACAGTTACACATTACGGCATTCACACACACAAGCCAAATGCAGGAGGGGTGCAGAATGCACTGCAGACCCAAAAGATCCAACCAAGGGCTGGGAGCCCATTACACTGTCATGTGTAATGGCTTGTCTGCACTTACGGGCTGAAGAAACCTATACTGGATCCAGGGCAACACTTACAGCAGAGATGAAGACCAGAGCTCCCCCAGAGCAAACAGCAGCCATCCCCGACGAAAGCAAGTCCCTGAACTCCTTCTACGAGGAGAACAGCCAAGTTCTCTTTGGGAGAACCGGTCACAACAGAGCTTCTCCCGGGAAACAGCCGGCCCGTGTGCTCTGCCCTCGTTGTGCTTTATGCTGAGTCAGCAATAACCTTCAGGTGGATCTTCTAAACTCAGAACCCACCAACTCAGTTCAGCTGGGCTTTCCTGCTCAAATTGACCATATCGGTCCGCCTCAGGTGGGGAGGAGAAGTTTGCAAATCACATCCTTAAAGGCCGACACATTTAAAATAGAATAGTATTAGCAGGTAGCACAAAAGAACAAGATAAATAGAACAGTACTGAAGGACCAAAAATGAACCTGAGTATATATGGTATTTATGATTAAAAACACAGCATTGTCAATCTATTGAAAAGATAGATTACTTAATAAATGATGTGACAAAAACTGGCTAAAAATTTAGGTGTATTGTTTAGGGCTCTCTAGAGGAACAGAATCAATAGGAAAATATATGTATGTAAAATTATGTAAGGAGATTTTTTTTATTATTTTTATTATTTTTTAACCAAGAACATGTATTGGTACATTGTCCATATATTGATCACATTTAACATGTTTGTTTCGTACCTGTACATGGTGTCTCTTGGTTCTCCCCCTTCTATTCTCCCCTCCCTTCTGTTCCCTCCATCCCTATTTACAGCAGGTTTATTTACAATTCTCCATGATTTCCCTTTCCCCTTTCTTTTCGTTTTTTTCCCTTCCTGCTTTTCCCCCTTCCCTCTTTCTGGTACTCCTCTCCTTTGTATATTATCTTCCTTTTATATAATATCCGTTACACTACTTTGTCCTTATTTACAGTTATGGTTTCTCATATCAGAGAAACAATTTGATGTGTACTCATGAGTGTCTGATTTATTTCACTTAGTAGTATATTCTCAAGGAACATCCATTTACATACAAATGACTCTAGTTTATCCTTCTTTATGGCAGTGTAGTACTCCATTGTGTAGAAAGCCACATCTTCTTTAGCCATTCATTGGTTGTTGGGCATTTGAGTTGTTTCCAAGACCTAGCTATTACAAACTGCGCTGCTATAAACATGGTTGTGCATATATTAAACCTCCCAAATTTAAAGACCCAATCCAAAAATGGGCAACTGAAATGAATGAACATTTCTCAAATGAAGAAATAAAAATGGCAAATAAATATATGAAAAAGTGTTCAACATCACTAGCCATTCGCGAGATGCAAATCAAAACAACATTAAGATACCATCTCACTCCAGAAAGAATTGCATCTATGAAAAAATCAACCCAACAACAAATGCTGGAGGGGCTGTGGGGAGAAAGGAACCCTCCTCCACTGTTGGTGGGAATGCAGACTGGTCCAGCCACTGTGGAAATCAATATGGAGATTCCTCAAACAACTAGAACTAGAGGTTCCATTTGATCCAGCTATTCCCCTACTGGGGATCTTTCCAGAAGAGTTAAAATCGTCATACCACAGAGATATATGTAAGGAGATTCATTAAATAGCCTACAGGATCAGAGGTGGGGTGATCCACAAGGGCTGTCTGCTCTCGGGAGAAGCAGAGGATTCAGTGGATGCACAGTCCAAGAAGTTGGAAGCTGCAGAATAAGAAAGCTTGAGGATGCAGCACCAGCCCAAGGCTGAAGACCTGGAAGCTCCCTGAAAATTCACGGGTGTAGTTCCACACTGGAAGGCTGAAGAAGCTGGAGACTGAGGTCCACAGGATGTTGCTGGTAAGAAAAAATCACACTTGCTTGAGTAGAATGGAGCTTTTCCAATGCAAGTGGACATCCTTCTTGTCGCCATTTCCATTCCATCCGGGCTGCAAGCCTACTGGATGTTGCCACCCACAGTCAGGGCAGGTCTTTCCCCCTCAGCTTGCTGGCCCGTGTTTCAGTCCTATCTGGAGACATCCCCACTGACGTATCCAGAAGTGCAGTCCATGAATCTGGTAGGCGTCTCTTATACCAATCAAGTTGACAGCCACGATTAACAGTCACATTAAGAAATAAATTAAATTTTGCCTCATTTCTATACCCAAAATAAATTCCATTTGGCTTAAATATTTAAAGAAAAAAAACAGAAAATAGTAATAGAAGAGCTCATGGGCAACTCTTTACAAAATCTTGACTTGGAGATGGCTGTTCTTGGAGTAAATGAAATGCTTGTTTTACTACATGAAATTTTCAAAGAAAAATCTCATGAATTATCCTAAACTAGGTTACAGCACAAATAGCATTGTTTTTTGAAAAACTGCAGTATACGTACTTCACAGAAGCCTAATGTTCTCAAATTACCAATATATTTTTTAAAAATTTGAAAGTTAACATATTAGAGTAAAATGTTCACACATACCCACCCAAACACATTTCCTATAAACAAAAAGATGCTACTCTCATTAGAAATCAAAAATGTATATAAAAACCATGATGACATATAATTTTAGCCTATTAAATTGATAGTGATTAAAAAAAGAAAATATCTATTATTGATAACAGTGCAATAGGGATTCATAATAACTTTTACAAATACAAATACAAATCGTTACACATTCCTAAGTGTGTAACACCAACCTTTTAAAAATATTCAAATCTTACAGCAAGAAATTCTACTTCTAGATGTCATACTCAGATGTACACATGAACTCATGGTAGTTATAACAAAACTAGGAACATAATGGTCAATAAATATTTCTTAAAAGATGAACAAATGATGAGGGAAAACAGATAAGCTTAGTTGTGGGGTATTGTTAATAACACTAGAACTGAGAAAAATGGGATGATTGTCATACCTTTATATAATTTAAGACTATGCAACCATGTTATTTTAGAATAATATAGGTATCTAATGACATGGAAGGAGATTTAGAACATATTAATGAATTATAAAAATCACTAGCAGAATGTGAATAGGTAGATAATAGACATTAGATAGGTGGTAAATAAGGAGATAGACACACAGATGATAGATAAGGTGATAAAGATTAGATGATGATGATCGTGATGGTGATAGATAGCTAGATAGATATTTCATAGAAAAAAGACAGGAGTATACATAGTAAGTGTTTCCAGTGGTCATCTCTGGGTGATATGATTCAAACATGATACTATAAACTTTTTAATACATGAACGCGTCCCAGACTTTTTCTCTCCACACTAAAGAGGAGTCCAGCATTGCTGTTCCATTTCTGTTCAACATCCTTCCTCTCAGGAAGGTTTTGCTGCCTCACGGGAGTTCTCTGGAATAGTTTTGAGGAAAGGAGCAGAAACTGCTACAGTATGTGAAGTAAGCATTTGAGAATGGCTGGGATTTCATGGAGAACTGTGGTTGCAATTTAGCTACTTTTGGAGAAAGTAAATGCAAGAGTAACATGAGAACTGCAAGTACATCTCAAAATTGTAGTTTTATAGTCACTCAGTTTTTTAAAGGTGAAATTTCAACATGAGACACAAAATTACCTAGGGCAGAGCTGCTTGCTGTCACCACGGTCCAAGCCCTGTCATTTCCCTGGCTCCCTTGCAGTTATGTGTGCCCATGTGATTGGGTTTCAGCCAATGGCACCTTCTAAATGGTGACACGTATTGAGCCACTACATGTTCGTGTTTAATCATTACACCGGCTAGGCTATTTCTGTAGCATCATATGCAGATTTTTTTTTAAAGAAAATAGTTGAAAACTGATTCTCCAACCCCAGAATCTCTCCATCCAATTCAAGAATTGCGAAGAGTTAGAATCAATACAGTAGAATCAAGGAGAATGGCGGAGCCCTTCTCTGGGCAGTGGTGGGGTGCACAGGACGGAGGAGGAAGCGTTCCATGCTTCCGTTTCAAGCCCAGCAAGGGGAACTTCAACAAGCCCACTCAGGGAGCTTTGAAACGTGTTCCGTGTAGTGGAAAACACAAAGGCCAAGCACCTGACACACTGAAGAAAGTTAAAGCAGGCCTTGGATCACATCCTGACTACCAGCCGCCTGCCTAGAGAGAGGACAAGGAGGGACACGGCACTGAGAGCAAAGCCAGGGCCACCCCCACAAGGTATGCATGGCTGTTTTTGGGGAGACCTCAGCGTAAAGAAGCTACATCTGAATGCCAGAATCTGAAAAGGGAGTTGGGAATGGAAAGGAAAGGGAGGGATGGGGACAGGATAAGGAAAGGGGGATGGGGAGGGGAAAGGAAGGGATTTGAACCTAGCACACTGAACTGGGTTGCACACTGTAAATAGATGGCTGCCATTTCAAAGTCTTCTGGGACTTTTCCAGTCACAGAAGCTTGTATCCCTCCAAGGAAATGTCTTTCCAGGAGACATTTCCCTAAAATTAGAAGGCATTTCTTATACCCGTGAGTTCCATTGGCTTCTCTAGGACCTTTAGACTTTTGCATTTCCAACCACAGCATCTTTTTTTTTTTTTTTTCTGCCAGGGATTGAACTCAGGGCCTTGTGCTTGCTAGGCAAGCACTTTAATCACTGAGCTAAATCCCCAGCCCCTCATCTACAGTATCTTTGAGACCAACCACATTCTAGTTTTTTTAACCCTCAAATTTTCTGAAGTACCCAAGTCTAAGCTCTGAGAACTGATCCACTGTGTAAGCATGATGTGACCTCCAGGCATGTACCCTTTCCATTTTCAGATCAACTACTGGACATATTTTGAATGTGCAGTCCATGCAGTGTTGATGTTCAAATGGCATGATTTTCTACAAGCATTTCTGGAAGACCACGCATGGTACACCTCACATAATCTTATCTCGTGAGCATTCTGAGGTTCTCATGGTTCCCTCAGACCTAATTTGTATCAAATAACCACAGTTACTGTCTTTTGTGATCTTTCAATTATCATAACTTGGCCAAGAGACAAGTGTAAGAGGACACGGGCCTCTTATGTCATTTCTGCTGCGTGTCATACATTACTGATGTTCAGGGACCACCCTGATTTTTGCCACCCAAAAATATGGAATTAACTGCTCTCCGAGGACTCTTGGTTGACTTTGCTGAGCATTAGTATTAAAGCCCAACTGGATCCCAGGGTGTGTAAGATGGTTCCATGTGTGGACTGAGGAAACTACTGTTTCTAGATCTCTTTGCAATCAGTACAGGAATAATAATTCTCTTTAAAAGGGCATGAATTCATGTTGATGTGCCATCATAACTAATTTTATTATGTTTTAGTTCAATCTTGCTCTCTGCTGAAATGTTTTATTTCTCCCTATTTTTAGCAACCATCTTCTCTACAGCCATTTTGGATCAAATTTAATATATTTTGTGTGTAATTGGTAACCTTGTCTAAATTTTAGCAACCTTAATTAAAAAAAAAAAACACTTGGAGATGCTTGTATTTGTAACCTGTCACCTAGATCAAAAATATAATTTTCTTTTTTTCTTCTTTTTATGCTGCATTTGTTATCATTTTACAGTTCACATGGTTAACAAAAAAAAAGAGGAACACAACCCCAAATAAGGAAAAATTAATAAAGATAAAAGCAAAAATTAATAAAATAGAAAATACTCAACAAAGAACTTTTATACAAAATATAAAGAACTCTCAAGACTCAACAGTAAAAAATCAACTTAAAAATGAGCAAAAGATATTCCATCAAAAAAGGGTGTATAGAAGGGAATTATACACTTCAATAACTATTAAAAAATGGCACGTTAATGGGATACCACTTCATACCAACCAAAATCCACTGGCAATATCAAGTGTGGATGAGGAAGCAAAGCAACCAGACCTCAAAAATGAAAGCAGTATAGTAGTACTACTATGGAGCATGGCTGGGCAGTTTCTCCTGACGTTATACTAAGCAAATACCACACGACCCAGAGCCCCTATTCCAAGGTATTTGCCATGGACCTAAAGAAATGGAAAAATAAGTTCACAAAATATCTGTATGAATGTTTATAGCAGTTCCATTCATAACCGCTAAATACTGGAAACAAGCACGCTGTTTTTCAATGACCCACTAGGTAGGCTGGGGTACCTCCATAGATGGAATACCATTCGGCACTGAAGAGGAATGAATGACCGGCACACTCATAAATTTGGACAAATCTCAGAGCCATTATGCTGAGAGAAAGAAGCCAATGTCAGATGAGTACATCCTGTAACTGCATTTACAGGAGGGATCGGTGGCCGCCAGGGTCTGGGGAGAGGGAGCCCTTCATTCCAAAGGAGCAGCACCGGGGCGTATTTGGGGATGATGACGCTGTACTGTGTCCTGATTGTAGAGGAGCTTACACAAACTGCATATCAATAAAATCAGTTAATGTAAAAGTAAAATTTAAAAGGGGGTGACAAATTGGACAAGACCTGGATGATCTCAGCAAACACTCAAACAACCAAAAAGTCTCATTGTCATGAATTTATATAAAAACTAGGAAGAGAAAATTGAAAGACTTCCAACTCATTCTATGATATGAGCTTAATCCTTATTCAAATATCCCCAAAAGATTGTAGGAAACCAAGGCAATAACTAATCTATATCATTTCTGAATGTGGACATAAATTTTACAATTAAAGACCAGCCTAATTATTCCAGTAGGGGACTTAAAATATAATGATTCATAAATAAGTTGAGTTTATTCCAGAAATGCAGGAATGTTTTATAATACAAAAATGCTACTTACAATATATTTTATTAGATTGAGGGTTCGAGTCAATGTGATTATTTCAGAAGATGTCAAATCACACTGAATAGAACCATGTAGTTTAACTTACTACAGGGGGCGTGTCAGAAGCCTCCAGTGAACCTGGAAGGTGGCTGTCGAGCTGTGCCTCCGGGTGACGGTGTTCAGCACACACCTCAGCCTGCCACCAGAAGACTGATGATGGTGGGCCGGACGTGAGTACGAAATGAGTCTTGTTTTATGAAACTATCGCGATTTGGGGTTTGTCTGTTATCACAGATCAATATAAGATCAACAAATGCCAGCGGTGTTTCTATAAACTACCAATATCCATTTTAAATAGTGAAGAGTATCACAGTTACAGTCTCTGTTACAGCTTAGAGCTGGGAAGTCTCCACAAGCCTCCTGTGTTTGGAAGCTGATTGGATAACAGGGATCTACCCTGATCAGTGGACCAGTCTACAGACCAGTTCACAGCTGATTTGCCCTTAGAAGGTGGGCGTGGTTGGGGGCGGGGCACTAGGCGCAGGACCTGGAAGGTGCTTTCCCCTCCTTGGCGCCTCCCTTCTCGCTCTGCCTCCTGGACACTATGATGTGAGCAGCTTTTCTCCACAGACTCTTCCACCATGTCATTTCTGTATTTGAACCTGCCGACCAAGGACTGAGACCTCTGAAAACTGCGAGTCAAATAAATCTCTCCTAAATTGTGGGTGTCTGGTACTGTGTCTCAGCGGGGGCTATGAGAAAGTAACTAAGACAGTCCCCTAAATACACATGCATACTCACACCCCAGAACAAATGTGGACTAAAGAAGAAATGTTCATAATTTGTACGATGACAACTGTGAATTTTGGGGAAAAACATGATGTAAGACTTGAATAAATAGAGCGACATACCACGGGCCTAGATTGGCAGATGGCCTGTTGTTAAGTGGTTTGTAAGTTGTGTAGCATTACTGATTTTTGTGGTAGAAATGTTCCTGCTCTAGCCTAGTTCATGTGTCAGCGACGTGTTTAATGATGTGGCCTATTCCACGTCATGGAGCATGGGGCTGGGGGAAGTGCATAGTGGCTTTTGTTAGCCGATAAAAGCTACCAGTTGACTGGCCGCACAAGCTACCTGAGCACACTGTGAGTGAGTAGAAGCCATGTGGCGTCAGTGCAGGACTAAACAAATGTGTCAGTGGAACAAGCTGAAACCAAATAGGCAAAAAGAAAAATTTAGTTTATAACCTATTTGAATCAGTGGATGGCAGACAGGCTGACTGATACACGGAATTGGGATAAATGTATCACTGTTAGGACAAAAAGAAATACAGATCTCTATCTTGTAGCACACATTAAAAAGAAAATGTAAGAGAATACATTTGGAACAAAAAAATAACTTCTCCAAAAATAAAAAAAAAAAAAAATGGGACAAAAGATTCTAAAAATCGATTCACCTTAAAATTTAACAAAAGTTAAAATGGCAAAAACATACAAGGAGAAATAGTTGTGATGTTAAAACAGATAAAGGATTCATATTTATACAAAGAAATGGAGAGAGAGAGAGAAATCCAATAGGGAAAATGGACAAAAATAGAAACGAAAAATTGGAAGAGAGGGAAAAAATGTCAATAAATATTTATCAAGAAATAGGAAGGAAACACAAAACTATCATAATTTTTGCTAATTAAGTAGAGAAAACGTAAGTAAATTAATAAAATTCCCCGTTGAGGGCATAATTTTTGTTACACTATTGATAGACTTTTGATAGCTAGTAGCTGTAATATGTAATCATGAGCATCAAACTAAGAAAATATCAGGTGCACATAGAGGTAAATATAAGGATCTTCTCAGTATTGTTCATTATAGGGAACATGGAAAAAATACAAATATTTATTAGAAAGTATTTCAGATGTTATTACATATTTTGGTACAGTTACAAAAAATAAAATAGGGGCACATTTTGTGTGCAGAAAGATCCCTAAGAAATATTGTTAAAAGTAAAAAGCATGTAGCCAGACAGTTTATGAGGAATCATTTCAGTTACACACAAAAAATATTATGAAGCAAAACTACGTCTGTCCCGGCAGGGGTGTAGCTCAGGAGTAGAGCACTTGCCTAGCATGAACAAGGCCCTGGGTTCCATCCCCAGAACTGCAGGGGAAGTGAGGGGTGGAGACATGTATTTCTACCTGTCTCCATATAAATGCAAACATAATGAAGAAAATTCTTTGCCAAACTGGGAATAGTGAGTGGGAGCTAGAGTGAGACTAAGTCTAAAGGAAATTTTGAGATTAAAATTTATTAACAAGAAACTGCAGTATTCATGAATGATTAATGTACTAAACTGAGTACTAAATAAAAAGGAAAATTAAATAATGAAAAATGAGTCAGCCAGTTGTGTAACACAAACATGAAATGAAATACCCAACTTGGTTCATGCAGGAGCAGAGAGATGGGGGACCAAATTCTTTCTGCTGTTCATAGGAGAATTTGTGTATCTGAACCTGGATTAGGACATAAGAGAGGGTGTGTGACTAGTGAGGCTACCCCGTAGGTACCCCATGATTTTAACATGGAGGTAAGTTGGTGGGACTTTCTCTATGGTATGCTCCCTTCCCATGCACCTGCTGGGAGAGAGGGTAGATTGGCACTTAAAGGCTCTGCTAGCTGTGCACATGGTCAAGCCAGATACGGGATTTTGATTCCCTTTAAGATCTTCCATATTCTCACTATATTCAAGAGCCTGATCAGAGCAGTCTGAATTGGGACACCATGCCACACCCTGCACACCCTGCAGGTGCTGTGGGCAGCACCAGAGCGCTCTCAGGAGTGCCTACGAAACCTTTCCTGCCTCTGTCTCCAGGGTTGCCCCAGCTCTGAAGGGAACCAGTCTAGGGCAGATATCCGACTTTCAACAGTCAACAGAAGTCAAAATTAAAGTCTAAAATCAGAAGCCACACCAACCGTTTTATTTTTCCTCAAATGGAAATGACACAGTAATTTCCCCTTTGGAAAGTTTCACTTGTAGCTGTCTATTCATCGCACTCTCTTTGTTGGTTATCAACTTTTTCATCAGAATTTCCCATAGTGTAATTTAAATAATTCTTATCTGAACATCACTGTAAATTAAATTATGCAGCACACCCTGCATAACATTCCAGGTTAAAAACAGATCCATTTGCTAACAGCCCTCTTATACTACCTAATCCAAACGCACCAAGTTTATCTTTTCTTTTGCCTTTAAAAGCCTTCCTTTTGTCCACTCCAATTTTTTTAAGCTCACTTCCAACAAAGACTTGTACCTTAAAACATACTTCACCACTTTAGCAACGTCATGTCATATTTATTCAGTTACTTAATTTGTTCTGGTACATGTTTAGACTTCTTGGTCACTTTCCTAAGCTTTTAGTGTCTACCAGCAATGTATTTTTAAAGCAGGATGGGAGGAGCCAAAATGAACAGCATTTTGATGTAATTTCAAACAAATTATCTGACTGAGAAAGGGTTTGTTCTTTTCTCACTTTAAGTTTTTGATCTTGAAAGGACCAAAATGTGGCCTCAGGAGTTAAAGTGACGGGGTGGGGATAATGAGGTCTAAAAAGTTAGTAAAGAATGAATTAAAGGCAGGCGTGGTGGTGCACCCTGTAATCCCGGCATTCTGGAGGCTGAGACAGGAGGATTGCCATAAATTCAAGGCCAACCTGGCTACACAGTGAGTTCAAGGGTGGCCTGGACTACATAGCAAGACCCTGTCTCAAAAACAGAAAAAAATAAAAAAATAAAAATAAAAAAGAGCCAAAAAACAAGAGGAGGAGGAAGAGGAAAGGAAGACAGCATAGGCACTCTACTCTTTTTATTCATTCCAGCTGGGGTTCCACCAAGAATCAAACAAACAGAAGTGTTGCCTTGTCAAATAAATATCAGGATGGATATGTTCATTACATCACTGAGTTTATTGTATATAGGGCTGAAAATTTCTCAGTAAAATTTGGTTCTCTCTCTCTCTTATTTTAAATTACATGATATGTTTGATGTATGGTACAGGAAAGAAAAAAGCTTCCGGGAAGAAATAAGAAAAACCTCATAGAAAAGGAAATGGGTGAACCAAGTCTTGGGGAAAAGAAGAATTAAGAAAGTCCATTGCAGGCAGAAGAAGCCACATAAACAAAGGTGCGGAGGCAAGATAGAGGCACCCTCAGTGTCACCTGCAGGGAGCTGGCGTGCACCTTAGAAGCAGAGACAGATCAGAACTCTGCAGCTCCAGCAGGCAGAGCCTAGGCCCTGAAAAGCCTTGTGAATCACTGTAAGCAATTCTGAACTTATTTTTCGAGATATTTTATGATATAATCAAAATATTAGTTAAGATTGCATCAACTGCTGACCAAATAACCCCTAAACTTTCAGTGAATTATACAGTCAAAATGCATTTCTTCTTCACAGTCCAATCCAGTGAGGGTGTCACTGGTTGGATGGCTTTTCCTCCAGGAAAGGATTCAAGTTCCTGACTGCAAACTGTAAACCGACAGACCTCACATGTAACTCCCAGGGTTGCTGAGGATGAGGTTGCTCTCTTCCAGGTGATACGAGACAGGAATTATCAGCCGCTCTCACAGCTCAGTAGGAGCAGAGTTAGAAAAGAAAAAGGGAGGTCGAGAAACACTTAGGTGCTGGCAACACTGACTCTGGTGTCCACATTCAGAGTGATATACAGTCAGCCCTCCATCTCTACAGGGCTCCACATTTATGGATTTAATCAACTGCAGATTAAAAACAGTTGAAGGGAAAGTAGCTTTTATACTAATCATGTGTAGACATTATTTTTATCATCATTCCTTAAACAATCCAGTATGACAACTATCTAAATAGCATTAACATTTTATTGGGTAGTATAAGTAATCAGGAGATGGGTCAAAGGATACGGGGAGGTTTCATAGATTCTATGCTCACACTATCTCATTTTATATAAGGAACTCGAGCCTCTGTGGATTTTGGTATCCATGGGGGTTTCCAAGAAGCAATCCCCTGAAGATATGGAGGAACCACTGTACTAAGGATGAGGGCAGAGAAGTGTAGATTGACTTTCAAACTTAGGCTATGAACAACTGGTTGTCTCAGGCACCAAATCAAGGAATATAGAAGGAATAGCTATTCGGAACCAGTAAGGAGAAAGGAGTATTAATATTAATTTTGTTCATGACAAACAGAACTTGAGGCTCTCTAGTAATTAGAAAGAGGCATTTTGAAAACTTAAGCCTGGAACTCAGAAGGGAATCCTGGGGCCAGAGAGCAGATTTGGAGTTATAGATGGGATTAGAGTGTATAGAGACCCTGAGAGATGTAACTTGGGATAGAGCTGGTGGCTTGCTGCCTTGGAGGCCCCACTCTTCCTCTGGCCCCTACTATTTTGCTTCCAACCACCCTATCTCCTGTTTTTATTATCTTCCCCCAAACTCACATCTTTTCCCACAACTGTGTGGCTGGGCTTCTTATGATTTTTTAAATCATAAAATACCATAGAGTTTTTGTAAAAATACTACATATTGTAAAAATTTTGGAGACTTCCAGTCGAGATGCAAGACTGAGCAAGCTCAACATTCTCCTCCTTCAATCTCATTATTCAAAATGTACGTATTTGCTGGAAATATGTTAATTAAAGAACACATATTCATTTAAAATGGAAGTTTTCAAAGTCTAGAATTGAAGAGCAAGAAAGAATATATTGGACCTATGCCTTAAGAAAAGGAATTTTAATCTCTCTGGAGCAAACATGTGGTGCTTAGCAGAATGATTCACAGAACTTCCTCATTCTTAGAGGAGATAAATCTCTACCCACTGGCCAGAGTCTAGAATCGAAAGGGAGCCGTGCCCCAGGCCATGGGCAGAAATGAGAATTCTGAACTTTTCTTTGTCCAGACTGGGGTCTGAATTCCCATTATGCTCTTTCCCAAGAATAGAAAAAAGCTTAAAAATACGCGTGTGTGTAGTGGCCTCATCAAAGTAAGGTACAAATAAATTTGCAACACTTTTTTACCCCCAACTCAGGATGCCTTTATAATCCAGTTCATGTGCTATAATTCTGCTAAAGATGAGTATACATTTAAGAATTACAAAACACACACAAGGAAATGGTTCCAGGAGATAAAATTGCTAAACCATATAATCTAAAAACTAAAAAAAAAATCCAAACAAAGTATATTAAACCAGTATGTTAAAATTATCATAATAAATATAGGTAAAGAAGTGAATCTTCTGTACAATAATAAGAAATAACTATTTGAAAAATAGTTTTAAAAGAACCAGGTAAAAATCTTGTAAGTAAAACATATACACAATGCAATTTAAAGCTGAACAGAATTTTACCTAATGGAATCTAATGTCCATGGGAGCAGAATTTTTTCTGTTCCTGTTTTTGGATTTGGTTTTGGTCTGTTTTGTTTGCTGTCTAAGCCACAGTATTTAAAATAATATCTGATTTAAAAAATACATGATTTTTAATAAAGTATATGAACAAATGTGAAGATAAATCGATGGGTTAAATGCTGGCGGAGACAGAAGAAAAATAGTAAATTGGAAGATAGAACTAAATCAATCATGACACATATAAAGAGAAAACATACAGAGAGAGGAAAGAAGGGAGGAGGAGGGAAGGAGGATGCAAGTTAAGAGACCTGGACGAGAGAAAGCCATATTCCAATATCTATTAATAAGCACCAATGGAAAGAATGTGGCAAAGGCAATATTCAAAGGAACCTATCAGGTAAATTTTCAGTATTAAAATGTATAAGAACTCCCAAAAAACAATAAAAGGAAAACAAGCAAAGAGAAAATCGTTCGAAAACTATTGAGTCGTTTCACTGAAGAAGGGTTAGTTAACATGTGAACAGATGTGTGACCCATTAGTCATCAGGAAAACTCAATTGAAAATCAAAATTAGATTTCATATCTTGCCCATCAGATTAGAAAGAATTAAATAATCTGCTAATATCGAGTGTAGGAAAATAGCAACTTTTGTACCTTGCAAGGAGTACAATTTAGAACATTTAATTTTGACATCTAGCTAAGGATGTGCAACCTATGACACAACCAGTTTTTTTCTAGCTTCTACACTAGAGAAATTCCTACATGTGTGTGCAAGGTAACAAACATTTACAGCAAAATTCACTGCCACATTATTTTTAATAGCGGAACTGCCAACAGACCAACTGTCCTTCAGTGAAGGAAAAGACAATTAAATGATGGTTCATTGACATCATGAAACGCAAGTAAAGTGAGTGACCTCGACTTGAGTGTGATAACGGGAAACAGTGTGAAGATGTGATGAGTGCAAAGGGCCTGGAACTGGACAGGCACCTGCTGGCACTGTGCACGCTCTAAGGAGACCTGTGTAAGAACATGCACAGGGACGATGCAAGACCACTTCAAGGATGGGTTATCCCTGGGGAGGCAGGAGAGGGCAATGCGTGTCTGCGGACGGGGAAGTGGATTTTGCCTCACTTTCACACAGATTTTTTTAAATGCATAAAACTAAAATGGCAAAATGTTAACTCTTAATTATATTATTTTGGGGGCCTTTCTGTATCTTTAATGTATTTGGTAATTCAGAATAATTTAAAATAATGTGAGCAAAATAAAGAAGTTTGCAGGTCTTCCATTATAAAGGGAATTTATGACCTAGATACCCTGCTGAAATATTCTAAGTGAATTTAAGGTGATTTAAAAAAAAAATGAACAAGAAGTTGTGACCATAGCTTTTAGACCTCCATTGTTTTGGTTTTCTAAATAAATCAGGATAGAAGTTGTTAAAATCACTGAGGTATTGCTAGTAGTGACTAATAAATATTTAATACTAAATAGCCAAAATACCCTTATTGTATATTTGTACTCTTTTGAAGCACTCTTCATTTATCTGTCTCTAGGATTATCACAGTTCTTAAGTGGCCTATCTAACCTAACCCTTGACGTCTAATACCTTGTGAAGGATAATGTGTCCTTATTCCCTTCCCCTTAGTCTATTTGGGCAGATAAAATACTATAAACTTGCCATGTCGAGTCACAGCCAAGGGGGCCCTCTCCAGAGGCCGAACAGATGGGGCTACCTCATTTTGAGCTTTCAGTTTCCAAAACTGTGAGCTAAATAAATATTTCTTGATAAAGCACCCCAAATCAGGCATTTTGCTGTAGCATCAGAAAACAGAGTAATATAAGCCCTTTGGACTGGAAGAATTCTAGATACTTCCACTGAGGAGAGAAATGAGCATTGAAATGATACACAGGGTTAAGGGTACCTCCTTGAGCACCAAGTCCCAGAGATGACAATGACCCAGGAATACTTGGGTGCACGGGACATCTCCCACCCCTCCCCGACAGCAGTGGTCCTATGCAGTGCAATCTTGTTTGCACGCCTCTCTTCTCTTTTGCCATGTGTCCCCTGAGGCCAGCACTTCTTCCACCCACCTTGGTGCCCACAGGGCAGCACTTGGAGGACTCGAGAGGTAGGCCAAGAAAGAGTAAGCAAGACTGTCATCTGCCTGAGATGCAGCGAAGGGTGCATGCTGGGCAATGCTGGAGTATGAAGCTACTTGGGTAAAGTGAGGTGTTAGAGGATTTTGAAACTAGTGAAATAGCCAAAGAACAAAATTAGCCCATGTTGGTGCTAACTTTGTCATCTAGCCGCATAAGGAGAGCTGCATTACTCTGGAGGAAGTTCAGCAACACTTCCTGCATGTGTGTGAGGTCATGACACAGACAGGCAAAGTAGGATTCTGCGAGGTCTTCTTTGGTAACAGGAAGAATTGAAGAGTACCTTGGGGACAGATTGTTCCTGCAGTGAGCTGCCACTGGGGTGTCCACGAAGCAGGACTGACTCACACAAGGTGCAGGGTGAATAGTGCAAGGCTCAAGCAGTCTTAGAATCATGCCTAACTCAGGACCTTACATGTGAAGCAGAGATTGAGGAGAGATTTCCTTCACCACCGAAAGGCAATAAGAAGCTTCATTAAATTCTTGAGAAGAGGACTAAATTATCAAGACTATAGTTAAGAAAAATAACTAATTTAATATCCCACTACTGCCCATTAGGGATCTTTCTTTTGTCATAAAGATATGACTAGTGTCTTAGTCTATTTGGGCAGGTAAGATGCTATAAACTGGACAGTTTATAAATGACCTGCACTTATTACTCATAGTCCTGAAGACTAGGAAGGCCCAGGCCAGTGCACAGAAGATTCAGTGTTTGGAGGAAGCTCTCTTCCTGATTCATAGTGTGCCTTCATACTGTGTCCTCACATGGTAGAAGTGACCAGACAGATGTCTGAGACCACTCTCGTACATCATTAATCAACAGGAGGGCTCCTTTGTCTTGATCTAATCGCTCTCCAAAGGTTGAGGTCTGCTGTCTAATACTGTGCTGCAGGGGACTAGATCTGAGCACATGAATTTGGAGGTGAGGGGCATAAGCATTTAGTTTATCTTAACCAGTATGATTCTGATGTCAACTTTAGGTACAACTTTTGTTCTTCTTACTCAATTTTTATCTTTCGGTTATAATTTTTAACACTAATGATTTATGCATCTGAAACCACATTTAAAAACAGACCCTATTCACTATGCATGTCTTCCAGAGTCTAATTAGAAGCTAGAGACAACTAGCTAAGGTCTAGCATCCCTCTACTCCTCTTCTCTGCAGGAAGAATGGGAAGTTTGAGATCTGGCTAGTCTGGTGAGTGTCCCTCAGCTGGAGAAAGTCCAGGTCAGTGTCTGACAGTATTCTGGATGAGGAGCACAGAGGCAAGTCTTGGGCTCCTGACATAGAATGAAATGGAAGAGGACAAGGAACCATGAAGAAATGCTGGCTGGACTTGGCCAGTTCAAGGACTCCAGAAGCAGTTGCCCAGGCAGCAGGGGTGTGTGTCACTAAAACCTGGGTTTTACAAAACTGTAGAAGGCTCTAGTTTCACATTAAACCATGGGGCAGAGCTGAATCATGATTTATGTGCATACCTTTCTTTAGACTAGATTGAACACTTCTTCACATAAACATTTTCTACTCATCTTGCATCCCCAAGCATCTGGCACGTTGACTTACAAATCTGGATCCTCAAGCATATCGGTTACATTTTATTAAAAAATACTCTTCCACAGTTAGAAACCAAAGGAGGCTCAAGGTCAGGGCACTGTTTGCAGTATCAAGACTTGCAGTTAACACCTTTTCCCTCCACCTGCCTCACCTCAAATCTCCCCTAAGGTAATTCATGTAGGTCTCTACATGGGTCTCTACCTGGGTCTCATCCCCTTCAGGTTCCATCCCTGCATTCACTTACTACAAATCCTTTTCTGCAAGAGCCCCCCAGAGGGCTCCTCGGGCTCCTCAGCCTCCTCTAGGAGTGGCTGTTCTCTAAAGAGTCCGCTTTCTTTAAAAGGAGCCATATCCCCTTCCTAGTACAAACCTAAACTTTGCCAGAACCCATCTCCAAACTTATAAACACATCTCCAGGTAGCCAAGCAAGGACTTGCTATCAAACAGGACAATGGTAAAGTCCCTTTTCCATATTGGCTCTGGCTTGGAGCCAGCTCTGTTCCAGTGGGCATATGGACAGTCTGGCTGGAGGCAGGTCTAGAAGGATGTGCTTGACGTTGGGGCACCCAAGGGACCAGGTCCTGCCAAAACACTCCCTAAATGGAAACCTAAAAGCCACACATTCATGCTTGTGTATTCTCCACAGCAATTTGGGCCATAGCACTGTTTTATTTTACCACCCTGTTTATGGTTTAATACACAAACAATGAAATATACCTGTTGGACGGACTTTGGCGAATGTACATCTGTGTGACCAACACTGTTACCTAGATGTAGAACCTTCCCATGTCCCTAGGTAGTTCAGCCTTTCCAGTTTATCTTCAGCCTTTACTACATCTTACTGCAAATGACCTCAGATAGAATGCAGTCTCTCAAATTTAGCTTCCTTTGCTCATTCTTACTTATCTAAATGTCTGGCCCCTCTTTTAGTCTTAAGCAGTGTTTCATGGTATGGGTATGCCAAGATTTTTACCTATTGGTGATTTTGATTATTTCTTTTTGGAGCTGTTATGGAATAAAGCTGCTGTGTACATTCATGTGCAAATTTTAGTGCGCACATTTTCATGTTTCTTAGGTAAATAGCTAGGATGAAATTGCTGGGTCATATAGCAGACATACGTTTAATGTTATAAGAACTGATAACTATTATCTGAAGTGGCTGTCACATTTTGCATTCTCATCAACAACACATGAATAGCCTGGTTACCTCACATACCTGCTAGTACTCACTATTGTCAGTCCTTCTCTTTTCTGATGACTAAGTTGTAGCTTGTGTTGTTACAAATATTTCTCTGATGCTCAATAATTTTGAGTGTCATGTTTATGTCCTCCTTGACCTTTTATAGCTTCTTTTGCAAAGTGTCTGTCCAAATCTTTGAGATACATCAATTTTTAAAAGCCTGAGTATAACGGAAAAACCTTGGATCGAGTGCCAAATGACTAGGGACTGAATCTTTGCCCTCCGTGTAGCTGTATGGCTTTGCGAAGTGATTCACAGACTCCAGGCATATCTGTCTTACCTTGACAGTAAGAAAAAATGACCGGATTATCTTGAAGGTTCTTTTTCCCCTCCAGAACCTGTAACTGCAGTCTCTATTTCTTCATTTACAAGACAGGCACATATACCTGGGATTCACAGAAACACATAGTCACAGAATGTTAAAACAGAAGGGGACTTGGCATTCTCATCTAACTTCTACATATAGTTAGATACCAAAAATTTAGCATGGCCGATGGCCCGCAACTATTTAATGGCATACATCCACCTAATCCAAGGCTTTCTGGCTTCAACATAACTATTAGTGTAAGGACTTGATAAATCAGTGTTTATTCAGGTAAAGACTTCAGATAACAGCCTCTGGGAATAAAAAAGGGGCAACATGATTTTTTTAACCAAAACTACATGTTCATTTGCATCCCAAGTATTCGTCTGAGTAATATAAGAATGATAATCATAATAAGAAAGATCTGGAGAGGTCCCGAGCCCAGGAGTTTGTCTGGGAGCTCCCCCTCTCCCACTGTCGCAGGTGCATTCCCGTTAAGACACAGACCCACAGGCCTCAGCCCAGGCCATCTGTTTACAAAGCTGAGGCTGCTATAAACATTGCTACACAAATTACATTCGTACTCTGGTCTCTAGAATGAGTTCTGTAAACTGACAAGTACTTATGGGCCAGAGTACATTCCTCATAATCACTGCATGCTGTTCCCATGGGTGTTAATGTTTATGGAAGGCTAGTTAACCTTGCACAGGATCTGGCACCACAAGGCCCTGTGTGCCACTCAGTTGCAGATCTGAAGAACGCACTTCCACGCCTGCGACATGTGTACTAACACACAGGGCACAATGGCAGCTTGTTCGCCCGAGCAAGGGCAAGGGCCCTAGACCCAGCTCGCGCAGCCTCACATCCCTTGATTGCTGAACCAAGGCCTGGGGCTTCACTTTCCCTCAACAGCCTGATTTAATGGACTGTGGTTATGGGTCTTACACTGTGCCTCCGTGGTGTTACTTGAGCAAACCACGTAGTTACACATTCATTTGTAACTTTTCAAGACCCCTTAGGAAAGAAGGGGCCATTGTAAACCTTTGAAACACAATCCAGACATGCTGAGAGCCTCTGCGATTGTTTCAAGTAACATGATACTGCTTTTCATCACGCTCTCAAGGAAGGGTAAGATGTGGTGCTTTTGTTCTGAAAGTTTATAATCTATAGTTTGGGGCTAGACAAGGCAGGAATACATGAAAAATTCAGTAAAATGTAAGACAGTAGGTGCTAAGTGCCAGCTGGGGAATGTAGAAGGAAGTCCACTGGGGCCCAAAGGTGGGCAAGGTGGCAGGGCTGTGGCTGGGCTAGACGCCAAAAACTTCAGGAAGGAGGTGGGATTGGAATGGCCCTTGGTGGATGAGGGGGTTCGAGGAGAGAGTAGAAGCAGACCGGCACTTTGAAGCCAAAGTTTAAAAGCCTGAATCAGGCACTAATTTGGAAGCTCCTTGAGAGCCAACAGACCCTGGGCATGGAAAAGAAACATGTAAGTAGTCATATTTTGTTCAGTGCTTCCCAATGTCTTCTTAGCTCAGAGTGAAAAAGTCCTAACAATGACCCTACACGATCTGCCCCAATCCCAACACTCCACTGATCTCGACACCTGCTTACTTGCAACTTTACTCACCGACCTCCAGCTGCTCTAGTTTTCCTGTTTCTAGAACACTGGAGGCAAGTTCCTATTTTAGCAATGTTGCATTTTCTGTTGCCTTTCCCAGAAATGTTCTTCTTGCCAGTGTCTATATGGTAATCTCGGCACTCTGTCATTTTAGGGTATCCGCTTGTTAGAAATTCCCCCTCTGGTGACTAAATTAACATTGCAACAGCCCTGTCCTGGACTCTATTGCTTTTCTTAGATTCGTTGTTCCTCAGAGGCATTTCACCACCTAACCTACTACCCTCACTTCAGACATGCATCCCATTGTTCTTGCCACCTCCTGAGGCAGTTCCGAAAGTTTTCTTCCTTGTTTTCATGAAGTGTGATCAAAAATACAGTGAATGCTGCTGCCAAGAGCCATTCAACAGGCAGGCAGGCTTGTAAAAACATTACTGTGTGTCCTTGTCGTCCTCATTCACTGGATCTGGCACCAGGAGAATCCCGGCTCTTCTTCAAAGTCAAAATGACCATGAAAAGTGAATGTTTTGAATCAATTCAGGACATGAAAGCAGCCATAACAGTGAAACTAAAAGCAGTGACATTCACCGTGCTGTGCTGCCACGCCATGAAGTGTGGCAGGTTAGTTATATTGGTGCATTTTTTGACTTAGGACATTTTTACCTCATGATGGGGCATATTGGGTGCAACCCATCATGAGTCTAAGAGCACCTAGAAGGGATTTCGTAGCCTACACTTACAGGACAGGGTAAGTCATGTATTAGGCCTCTTCTATTGCAAGCAACATAAATTAAATGTACTTAGGCAAATGGTAACTTATTGGAAGGAGGGAATCTGAAGCTCTCACAATCGATGAGAGACCTGCAGACCACGCTGTGAAATAGAGAAGAAAGCAGTTTTAGAGATCTTATATTAGACACCACAATATCTGCCCACAGCAGGCTAGGTGGTCAGAAGCTGCTGGTGGGTGGAAGGGAATGCCAAATAGTTTCAATTTCCTGGTTGCCTGCTTAAGAATTAACTTCCATTGAGAGGACACCCAACTGCCCTCTCTTGGGTCATACACCAGCCCTCACCATTTCTTACACAGTTTTGTTGTGTTTTGGTGTTCAGCATCCATTGCCTCTTCCTGGGATCATTACCAGTGTGCTTTTGAGCCATTTTTCCCCACTAGATAGTTTGGTAGTATTATAATCAAAAATTTCTATCACTTCTGCCAAACAAGTGAGCTTGATTTTCCTTTCTGTTTTTCTTTTCTCAGAATGTGTGACTTGGGGAATTTGAACAAAAAGAGTGTGTCATAAATCTTTTAAGAGTTTAACATAATAAAAATAATTTTAAAGACTATAAGACACTATTGTTTATAAAGCACATCTACATATATTGTTTCATTTGAGTCATATTTTTATGAGGTAGGTAAGTATTATCTTCATTTTATGGGAGATAAAACTAAAACTTGGAAAGTTTAAGCAATTTATTCAAGGTCAAAATGTCAGCACTGTTTTCATATTAAATTTTGTTATAATGATGGTACTCACCATGTATTAAGTGCCATTATTATGTATATTAGGTGTGTGTAGTAAATTAATTCTTGCAACAACACTATGAGGTGAGTACTAATCACCTGGCAAATGAGAAGAGTGAGGTAGGGCCAAGGAATGGGCCCAAGGCGACATATTTACAAAGTGTAGAAATCGGCTCCTACCACTGAACTAACTAAATTAGATACATATATGACATTAATCATATTCATGGTTACTGAGATTCCAGGGTGGGGGTAACATGTAGTTATATACTTCAAATTCAAAGATTCTAAACATGCACAGTATCTGTTTCATAATGCTTATTCAGTGAATACAACTTGAATAAATTACCAAATGAATGAATGAATGAATGAGTGAATGAGTGAATGAAATGTCAGACTCTTTGCAGCAAGGGACATTGTCTTCCAAGAAACACTGCGAAGAAGTATTTCAAACACTTCGTTGTAATGAAAGTTGGAACGTTCAGTTTTCTATTTGTGCCCTTATTCTGGGCACAAAAGAGACACAGTTCTCTTCCACTGCTTCCCTTTATTCTGCAGATTCCTGAGGCACAAGAGACTGGGGAAGAAACTGGGGATGTCTTTGTTCTTTGATATCTGTATCTACTTTTGCTCCGAGTTGCTTATTTTTGTCAATTAGGGAAAGTCTTCCGACTTGGAAAACGATCCTAAGTAGCACATTCTTCATCTTCAGTAACCATCAGATACTGTTATAGTTTCTGTCTCTTTGTTCCCCCAAGAGCCTCATGCACACATAGGCGGGCCCTTTGGAAGGTGACTGAATCCTCAGGTGCTATAGCTGACTTTCCACTGAGAGGTGGGTCCATCAGAAGAGGTGGGTCACTGGGGGCATAACCAAAAGGGTGGCTCTCCCTCCCAGGAATTATCTTTACTCCCTTCTCTCTCAGCTTCTCACTGTCAGGATGTGAGCAGCTCTTCTCCATGACAAACCCTTCTACCATGCTGCTTCTGCCCTGAAGCCAGTTGACTATGAACTAAAACCTCTAAAAAATACAAGCCAAAAGAAAGTTCTCCTCCTTGAATTTGTTGGTATTAGGTATTGAGTCCCAGCAACAAGAAAGTAACTCAAACAGGTATACAAATGTGCTAAGACTGGCAGGTCATATCCATGAATTTCATTGTCTGTGGTGCCCTTTGCTTATGAATGAGAAGTGAGGAAGAAATATATTGACCTAGACTGTTCACTAGCTGTCAGTACCAGGCCCTGTGCTTAACTCTGAGAATGCAGAGATGAACAAGACCTGATCCCTACCTCTCGGGTTTACTGCTGCTGCTTCTGTTTTGAAGGTTTCAGGTCGATGTCTGTGTAAACCACAGCCTTTGGAGAATTGTCTTTCAGAGGATAATTCCAACAGAGTGAATTTGATTCATAACTACGTAATCTGTAATTAGAAAACCAATCAGAAAGCTACCATGACTGTGTATCCCTGAGAAAACCAGGGTCTGACCTGGTGGTACTCACGAAGGTGAGAAATGACGGCAAAGTGAGAGATCTGATAAAGGCTAAGGATTTCCCATAACTCCGGATTCTCTAGATATTTAAAATCATATAGTCCTATGGAAAAGCTGCACAGAGACCTTAAACATATCCAGGCACAAACCCGACTACCACAGTAGACAAACAAACACTTCTGTTTTTATATTTTTAAAGGGCAGCAAATATACTGAACCAAACATGAATATACTATACTATCGGTTGTCTCTTTAAAGAGTTATGCTCAGCCTTGGGGGTTTAGCTGAGTGGTTAGAGCACTTGCCTCACAAGCACAAGGCTCTGAGTTCGATTCCCAGCACCATCCCAAAAAAAGTTATGTCACAAATAGTTATGTCTCAAACAGCTGTTAATAAACTAGATCAAGAAAGAAATGTAAATATATATGTTTTTTTAAAAGGACAGTGAAACTATAAGGAGTTAACAGCCCTATCCTGCCCTGATCATCTGGAAAAGCTTTCTCAAAGAATCAGTATTTCAGCAGCTAATTGAAGTCAGCTTTGCTAAATTGAGATTAAGTACTGAATATCACTGTAGAAAATGTAAATCAGTATCTTTAGTACGGCTTGCCATTTAGATCAACTCTCCTTTACTCACACATGTATATTCTGCAAATATTCTCACACATGTATATGAATCAATATTCTGCAAATATTTTCTTTTCTTTTTAAATTTTTTTTTTATTTTTATAGTGCTGGGGATGGAACTTTGTGCATGCTGGGCAAGTGCTCCTCCACTGCGCCACACTTCAGCCCTAGCAGATATTTTCTTTATGTTGAACGAACTGGATGAAGAATTTAGGAAAACAAAGGAGATGATGTTGGGGGAGATGAACTAAACCCTAGGAGAGGTCAGAGAACATTAACCACATCGGAACTAGCATCTCCGTGAATTGTTTAGTTTTATTTTCTGTGAGTGAATTCATTGACTATAAATCTGCCTTGAGATTTGCATAGGTAAATGGCCAGTCTGCAAATGTCTGCTGGATACTTCTGCACCACCAAATTTGTACAGAAAATGTCCATGAATCAGAAGACAGATTTTAGTCCTAATATTCAGGAACAATTTCACCCCAAGTATGGCACTGAATTTATTCTTGGAAAAACATATGAATCTACCTAGGAGGAAAAAAAAAAAAAACCAATAAGGGTAGCAGATTTTATGAGTAAACCATTCCATTCCCAGCCCTCCAGTTTCACACCTCTATAGGCTCTCTAAACATCAACAAAAATGCCACAGATTTGATGGGAAAATGGTGTTAAATCTCATGTTGTTTCAGGAATTTCCCAATATGCACTAAATTAACTTTGGGGCCATACGAGGTTGAGTGGTAGGAAATCATTCCATTGGACACAGATGGCAGTGCTAATGTTCCCAACAGCTGTTGCACACACACGAAATCAGATTGGGATTAACACTCACCTTCAGAGTGGTTGCACCCGGATGGGATGGCTTCTCTGTAATATACACCAAGCTTAGCTTATGTCTTTGAGACCACATGACCTCATAGGTCTTGGGAACATTTGATCCGGGAAATCTGAACTTGGGCAGAAATCATAAAGCATCAGGTACACGTTAAGCAGGAATTTATCTGCTTTGTGTCTGAAGTGGCCTCACATCCATCCAGCTTTTGTCTGACTCTGAGTGAAATATTTATAGGCAAGCTGCTTTCTAGGGCAGAGTTACAGACCTGTTCAGGTTTGGTGTGAAATGTCTCTGCCCATCGACCACCTGCTGAAACCCAGATTCCAAGTGCAACCAGACCCAGGATCATTTATATCACCCTGAGCTTTAGCACTGGTATCGGGACGGCAACCAAAGTAGGATTAGGACCCCTCCGATACCCTTTCCTCCTGCTTTGGAAAAGAGAAATAGTTCTGGTGAATTTGCCATTTTACAATTTAAGAAATTCTCTTGGACATTATTTTCAGAACTGAGGCTCAATGATTCAGAGAGACTTACAACATAGTACTTGGTAATTTGACTTTTAGAAATAACCAAAGGCCACGCAGAGCTAAACCTCATGATTTAGGGAAGAGGTCAAGTTGAGTAATCTCAATATATGTCAAAATGAAGTGTGACTTTTAATTTATAAGGTAGATTTTATTTTATGGATTATACATATGATTTTAAGACAGTTCCAAAAGTTTTCCTTCTACTAATGTCAATATGATAGCAATTTGAAGGCTTAAGTTCTGGAATGTTTGCCTAAAAATAATCAGTTTTATTACCTCTCATTACAGTTTGTACGTGACCCTAATGAGAGCAAGGTTATAGAAAGATATCAGGGATCCTTCCTTTCAACTCACAATTCCTGATGTCTAACTCTGTGCTCTTAAATTATTAGTCAAGAGTTCACATATTCCCTTGTTTTTCTCTCTTATCATGGATCTACTAACCAACTTTAAATTTCCTTTCATTATTCTCTGTTATGTTCTCAGAGTTTATGGTTCCTCTTTTAAGGTTCCAAGGCTCAGCAGCTTAAACCAAAACATAGTTTATTGCTCTCTCATCTCATTCAAGTTTAACTGGCCCATGACTGGTATGGTGACTCCAGAATTTTGAAGATCTGGGAACCTTCCATCTTTTTGTTCTTCATTCCTTCCTATATGACTTCCATTTTGTTTGCCACGGTTGCCACCTCAGCACCAGACAACGCATCCACACACCAGCCAATGGGTAAAGAAAGAGAAATCACAGTTCTCTCGAGGATATACTTGAATGTCACGTGCACTACTTCATTACTTCCATTCGAATTTCTCTGGCCTAGATGTAGCTACAAGTAAGAAGTAAATCTAGGAAATACAGTTTAACTCTCATGTATACGTCCAGATGAAATATGTGGTTTTGTTGTTAAAATGAAAAGGAAAGAATGGATATTGGGGAAACAGCAGTCTCTGATGCTCGAGATATTTGATAAATTTTTTATTTAATGTGATAGATTCAGCTATGCCTGGAGGAATTAAGGAAGGGAAGCCACCACATCTGGAATAGGAAGAACAGCCAAAAGAAGATGGAACAGCCAGGAGATGACAGAAAGAGGTCACTGGGGCATCTGGTTGAGGTGCGAAGTAGGGAAATGGTCAGCATGGATTTGTGGAATGTCTCAGCTTCCTCAGGAAATCCCAAAACTATTTAGATGGAGCTTTATGCATTTATCAGCATGGACACAGTCAGAAGAAAACAGCCTCAGAAAACTGTAGGACACGTGAACATCTAGACTTCAGCTACCACCCATCACACAACAATATTCCCATTCAGAAACACCAATTTTTCACTCATCAGGGAAGAACATATTCTGACTTTTTTTTTTTTAACAATTGACAAGGGAACAATGAGGAATCATGGTTAAGGGAGCAAATAAGAGCATGTGAGATTAGGAGAAGACAAGTTGGAGGGAATCATTAAACTACCTGCACTACTTATGTAGCAAATGCTATAGTTTAGTGCTCTAATTATTGCACAAAGTACAAAGAGCATTTTAACAAGTTTATGATCAATAAATTTCACATTTGTACCCATCGCCATATTATGTGGATTGATGTCTCAACTCAGAAAATACAAGTTGGCCACAGGCAATATTTCTGTCTTCTGGCACCAGGACTCTGATACTTAGAAGAATACTCCTCTCATTGCTAAGATTCCCCAAGTCCAATTGTAACCAGAAATCCAAAGTATTAGGCTTGGAATTTTCCCTAATGTGAATGTGTTGATAATCAAAATTACATGTTTTAAGTTACCCTTACAAGAATATACCAATATAAAAAAATTGAAATGAGAGAGATTTCTTGATCATACTCCTAAACCAACAGAGTGGAAATGTCATAGAAGAATAAGTCAAAGCTGGCAAAGAGAGAAGTAAAAGCCACTTTCTTTCACGTAGTGCTAAAGAGCCAACTGATGTGAAGTTCTTTTTAGACAGTTGTGATTAAAAACTCTATTTTTTAAGAAAGCCAATCAGTGATCAAATGGTAGAAGAATATAATATATAACTCATGATATCCCAGGCCTTGTTAAAGAACAAATGAAAGAAGAGGAGGTGAATTTTAACAGTGTTGGGAAAGTTAGGATGCTGTAAGTGAATCAGTGGACCAAAAGTATTTAGAATTTCTTAAGTGATACATAGCAGATAGAATTAGATCTACCATATACAAACAAACAAAACCAAAAGTGGAAACCTCAGCTCAGAATATGTATAGAAGGAAACTTCTTCGGGGTAAAAAGCTGTACTGAGGGTGCTGCGAGGCCCAAGCCAACAGTCACCAGAAGCAGGAGAGCAATGTTGGCCGCTTAACAGGTTGCTTGCTTTTCTGGCTACATCTGAAACAATTTTTCTACTTTTTTCCTCCATGGTAATGAGAAGGTAGTCATGGCGAGGGTGTTAGGAATGGAAAAACAGCGAAGAGCCCCAAAATGCAGTAGCCCCAACAGACACAAGAAATTCCTATACCTCAGAGACAAGCCACCAGTAACTCTCCCATGAATAAATCCACTTCTCCACCAGCAAAAGTCCATTTCTATAAGCAGAAACATCATTCTTAGGTAAACATGACCGAAGGACACATAGGAACACACAATGAAGCATTCTGAACATGTTCAGAAAACAAATGCAAACTCAACCACTGCACCTGCCACCTGGGAAAATGGACTAAAAACTATTCAAAGTAGTTTTAAATATTGGAATATTTTTAAATTTCTCATTTATTTAGAAAGAGCTATTGCACCCACACAAATAATCAATAGCAACTCTTGAAAATGAATGTGGGCTCATCAAAAAATTTTAGTTGCTACAAATAAGATAAACACTAGAAAAGGATGCAGCTAAAATAAAATAATTAAAAACTGTGCTTCAAAGAATACTATCAAGAAAACAAAAAGACAACCAAGGGAATGGGAGATATGTGCAAATCATAAATCTGATAACCAGTTTGTATTGGGAATATAAAGAGAACTCTTATAGTTCAATAATAAGAAGACAACCTAGTTCCAAAATGATCAAAGGACTTGGTGACATCTCTCCAAGGATGCAAATGGCACTGAGAAGATGAAAACGTGCTGGACATCATTAGTCATCAGGGAAAGCCAAGTCAGAACCGCAGCACACACTGGTTCTCACTCTCTAGGATGACTGTGATTGGAAGTCAGATAATAAAAGCCTTAGTGAGAGTGAGGAGGAGCTGGGATTTCCATGCACTGCTGGTGGGATTTGAAATGCTGCAGCCCCTTGTGAAAAAACGTTTGCTGTATCCTCAGAACAATGACAGAGATACATTTGATCAAATAACTCTGTTCCTGTTTATATGCCCAAGGAAAATGAAAACATGAGCACACGAAAACTTCTACATGAATGTTCATGGAAACATTATTCATAGCATTCAAAAGGTGTACACAACTGAAATGTCCATCGAGGGATGAAAGGATAAATAAAACATGATGTAGTGTGGAATATTATTCAGCCACAAAAAGCAATGAAGCACTGATGCAAACTACAAAATGAATAAACCTTAAAATATTATTTTAAGTAAAAGACTACATATCAGCCAGCTCTTCAAGGTGAATATAATTATTAACACATAATATTATTATTAACACATAATAATAAGAAACAAGTCAAAAAAACAGACCACATAATATATGATCCCAATACATGAAATGCCCAGGATAGATAAATAAACAGAAAAAGTAGCAATTGCCTAGAAAAGGTGAAAGGGAACTGAAGGGTAAAAGCTGAAGGGGTTTGGGCTTCATTTTGTAGGATGATGAAATTGTTCCAAAATTGTGCTAATTATTGCCTATCTGTGATATATTAAAAACCATTGAATTGTACACTTTGAACAGGTGAGTAGTATGACATATGAACTAGATCTCTAAAAGTTGAGAAGGGAAAGGAAAGGAAGGAGCGTGAAGGGAAGGGAAGGGAGAACGGAGAATGGAGAAAGGGAAAGGGAAGAAGAAGGGAAGGAAAGGAAAGCAATGAATTTGGAGTAAATTATGATTAGAAGAAAACTTCCTAATCTAATAAAGAGCAACTGTCAGAAAACTACAGCAAATATCGAATTAAGTTCCCATTAAAATCAAATTAAATTTAGAACACCAATTCCCAGTATCATCCAAGACTGTACGAACTTAATGTACGACCTAGTCAAGGGATAAAACAGGAAAAATAGAGATCTAAATATTGAGGACGGGAGGAGAAAACACTCTATTTTTAGATGGTGATATGTATGAAACAAATTTAAGAAAATCAGCCAAGAAAAACTAGATCAATAAAAGAGTTCAACAAACTAGATGGACACAATATCAACAGGCAACAATGTTTCTGCACACGACCATTAATTTACTAAAAAAAGGCTTGAGGAAAAAATTCTCATCTACAATAAATACAGAAAATATTAAATGCTTAAATTAACGCATAAGATTCATGTGCATAAAACTACAAGAAAATATCAAAGAACATAAAAAGAATTAACACTATGGAGAGAGATTGCATTTATTGGGCAAGAAAACTATATTGTAAAGATTCAAGTTCCATTCAAATTAGCATACAAATTAAAATAATTCTCATGTAAATTACTGTGGAAGTTTTGGGATTATAATAAACAATTTCTAAAGTTCATCAGGAAGAGAAAATGTGCAATAGCCACAGAATGTCTTCTCAATATTTCTTCTCAGTATTTCCTTCCTCAGTGTTTAGATCTCTATTTTTTCCTTGTCTTCATCCATTCTGTACACTAAATACATACAGTCTTAGAGGACACTGGGAATTGGCATTCTAGTGTTAATCTGATTTTAATGGGAATTTAATTTGATATTTGTATAGTTGATGAAACAGAACAATAGAGGTGACATACCCTATCTCATGTGAGTGTCATGGTGTGCTAATTTGCAGTTTGGCTTGAAGACTTACATCTCGTTTGGATCTTTGAGAAGGAGAATACAGTCATATATTACTTACAATGCATACTGCCACTTTTCTTCTTTCCCAAAACATTTGCCTGGGATTATTTGATACCAACATTATAACATGCTAATTTCCCCAGACCCTGCTAACCACCATTCTGTCTTTAACTACTATGAGATCAACTTTTTTAGATTCCACATACAAGTGACATCACTCAGTACTTGTCTTTCTGTGCCTGGCTTACTTCACTTATAATGATCTCCAGTTCCATCCATATTGTAACAAATGATAGGATTAAAATTTTTTATGGCTGAATAGTTATGACATTCTGTATATGTGCCACATTTTCTTTAAACCAGTTGATGGACCCTTCACAGTTGTTCCCAGTTTTTAGTTACTGTGAATAATGCGGCAATAGACATGGGAGTATAGATGTCTGTTCAACATGCTGATTTCATTTCCTTTGGATACTGTCTTAGTTGCTTCTCTCACTGCTGAGACAAAATGCCAGATACCCACAAGTTAAAGGAGAAAAGGTTTATTTTAGCTCACAGTTTGTAGAGGTTTCAGTACATAGTCAGCTGCTTCCAATGCAAGGTGGCATGGCAGAGGGGGCTGGCAGAAGAGAAACAGCTTAAGGCAACAACCAGTAAGCCTCACTTTTCCTTTTATCCCACTCAGGTTACCAGCCTATCGGTTGGTGCCACCTACACCCAAGGTGGGTCTTCCCATTATCCACACCCAGAACTATACTAAACAAATCAGTGGATTGGATTAATTTAGTTACCACATATTCTTAATTCATACTCACATACTCTAAATCCATATTCACACACCCTAGATCTAGTGACCTCTGAAAAGCACTGCCTATGAGCACATGAGGCTTTGGAGGAAGATCTAGATAAAAGCCACAATAGATAGACATACAGTAGTGGGGTTTCTAGACCATATAGACATTCTAGTTTTAATTTTTTGAGGAAGCTCCATATTGTTTTCCATAATGATCATATTAAATTACATTCTCACCCAGAGCATTGGTTCCCTGTTTTATGCTCCTGGGCAGCACCTGTTATCTGTAGTCTTTTTGATAGTAACCATTCTTACTGGGTAAAACAGTAGCTTACTGAGGTTTTAATTTGCATTTCCTGGGTCATTGGTAATGTAGAACCCTTTTTCACCTACCTGATGGCCATTGTTTTTCATTTCATTTTATTATTTACCAAGAACATGTATTGGTACATTGTATACATAATGATCACATTCATCATGGTTATTTTGTACCTGTACATGATATATCTTGGTTCCCCCCTTCCCCTCCCCTTCCTTCTGTTCCCCCATTCTTTCCTATTTACAGCAGGTTTATTTACATTTTTCCATTTTTTCCCTTTCTCATTTCTTTTCTTTTTCCCTTCCTTCTTAACCCCCTTCTCCCTTTCTAGTTCTCTCTTTTGAATATTATCTTTCTTTTAGATAATATCTATTATACCTCTTTGTCCTTATTTACATGTATGTTTTCTCATGTCAGAGAAACAACTCAATGTGTACTCATGAGAGTCTGATTTGTTTCACTTAAGAGTATGTTCTCAAGGTGCATCCATTTACCTACAAATGTCTCTGGTTTATCCTTTTTTATGGCAGAGTAGTACTCCATTGTGTAGATCATCTCTGATGGCCATTTGAATGTCTTCTTTTGGGAATATGTCTCAAGGTCTATTGCCTAAATACCAAACTACATTTTATACATAATTCATTACTAAGGATTTGAATGGGGGCAATAATGAAAGAAAGAAAGATTTCCACTCCGTCTTTAGGAACAAGGGATGTAGGCTAAAGCCAAACTGAACTAAAGAGCTTTTCAAGTAAACCAATCTGGAAATTTTTCAAGGTATCATAACTTTCACTGAAACCCAAAACTGAAGTTATCCTAGAGGTAGTTTGGAAGGATCCATCCTATCACCACCACACATGATGGCCGATGCCATTAGCATCCTTGCCAAAAAAGGACTGAGATACCACCTTCTTAGAACTGGGTATGTCTGGCCAAAGCCCTCTCCATTCCTCTGCCTTGTTACCCCAGACACCAGCAGGGTCTACACCTTGAAAGACTTCTGCTACGCAAGCCAAGCCCTTCCATTTTATATGAAATAGAGACACAGAAGGAGCTCAAGATAAAGATAGATTTAATGTTTTAGGAAAAGATGACTTTTTACATGTACTTTCACAAGAAACTAACTAAAGAAGAGGTAAATATAAGTGGTAAATGTTTCCATGGCATTCTGTTCAGCCCGCTATCGTAATCACATTTGTCTGCAATTATTTTAACTATTTGTTTACATAGCATACTCCATAAATATTTATCAAAGAGATTTTTTTTAAAGAGAAAAAAGAAATTCCCACCATCACAAGACAATAGGACTATTATCTAATCATTGCCCTGGCGCATATTTTCAGTCTGTTACTTGAAGTTCAGTTTCTGTTTAGAATCATCTGTGGTCAAACATTGGCGGGACCCTCCCCGGGTCACTGCTTCTTGATGGACAAAATCCAGAGAGTTCATTATCCCTGAAACTCACTGCTCCTTTGACATCCACAATGATTTCCTCACCCAGGAGCACACGCATCCTCTGCTTAGGACGATCACTCAAAGCTTGTGGTAAAGTACTTTTCTCATCGCCCTCTTTCAGCAGCCACAGTCAAAATATGCAGGGTAACTTTCTCATTTCTCCTTAGCCTGGTTACAGTTTCATCTCCTTAACTAGGCTCCAGGTAGCCCGTCACTGTTAAAATTAACCTCCAGTTTGTAGCAGTGCTTACTCTAAATTCACAGTCTTTTTCTCCTGGCTTATTTAAACTGACTTCCCTTCTCAACAACCTCATTCCCCACACTCTTTATTGAACAAGCTCACTCTGGATATTAATGGAGTTTCTTCAGTTAATGTCCCATGAACAAATTTCTTTTGAAATAAACTTTTGCTTTTTAGTTTAAAACTGCTTCCAATTTTCTACTAAAATGTCTTTTAAAACAGAAAAGGCAGAAAACTCACAGCTGAAATTGACAAGCCACAAAAAGAAAGGGGACTCTCCACCTAGGAAGGAGTCCGGTGGGGCCATGTCTGGGAACATCTGTTCATGGGATGTACCTTCCAAGTACCTCCTGATGTCTTGCCAGGAAAGACGCCTTATAAGCCACCACATATCATGAAAGGCCACAGAATTTTTAAATATATGTAACAAATATCTCAAATAATACAACATTTATTTGCTGAGTAAAATGTCTACAAATAACTATCATAATTTTACAAATGATTTATGTTGACACGCACATGTTGAGTTGTTGTTTTCAATTATGAGGACCTCTAGGTATCAATAGCCTCTTGTGATCTTTTAATGAGGCCAAATAATTCCTGGCTGGCTCTAGGCATAGACATGGAAAGAGAAAGAAAAGCGGAAAGGGCAACGTGTGAGGTGGAGAAAACTGGACATTACTGCCTAACTCACATCCTTCCAGATGGATCCTGACACACTTTACAAAGATTCCAGAGCCTCTGCTCTACCATAACAAAGCCAGGCTCTCCTAAGACTCTGCCCCGCCCAGCCTCCCTCTTCTCTGGACTTCCTTTCCTACTGCTCTCTCTATTGCTTCCTGCCCCAGCCACACTTGCCTCCTTGATATTTCTCCAGCATGCCATCTGTGCTCATACCTCAGGCCTCTTGCACATGCTGCTACCTCCACAGAACATCTCCCTCCACAGCTTCCGTTGCTCAGTCTGGCCTAGCTAGACTGTCATACCGAGTGGGCGATCACTGTGAATGGTTCACCACTACATCCCTTTGCCCGGATCAGTACCTGCCATTCAACAGATGGGTTAAATTCATGAATACATCACTAATGGGGAGGAAGAAAGAGTTTTACAGAGCATTGAGAAAATAAGACATCTCCCATAATCACTTTAAGTCCCAACCTATCTAACTCACTGACACAGGAAATTAGTAGCTTCCTTGCCAATGCAACTTCCACCGTTTCAGCAAATACTAGTGAATAATGTGTAAGTATTCGTAAATATTAGGACAATGTGTGTAGAAAATTAGCAAGCGTAGAGGGAAACAATACCACTGAATGAAAATCAGCTGAACACATGGCACTGGAAGAGATGGGAAGAGAAGATGCATGAAGGATTCAGTTCACTACGGTAGAAAGTAAGATGACTTTCCGAAAGCAACTTTGGCAGCTCCAAATCAGGGCTAGGGGTTCATAGGAGCTGGGCAGGGAAAGTGAAAGAGCAAAGAGTTAGGAGTGGCAGGAACCATGGAGAACTTGCAGCAGCTATGAAGGAAGCAAGAAGCAACTACTCATCTCCGGTACTCATTAGTACATCTGAAGGCAACCAGCGTTGCTTAATTTCCAATACAGTTTTTCATTCAAAAATGAAAATCGGATTTTTTTGTGAAATTATATGGCAACCAATTTTTATAAATTAAAGGGGTGGGCAAAGGCAACCCTGAGAAAAATGCACCTTGTACAGTATCAAATCCATGGGTTGGCAGTTTGAAACCCCTGCACTTTTGGAACATGAAGAAGTATAACCAGGCCTGAGGGTCAGTCACTGGGTTTAGGTGTCACGAGAAGTTAATTCAAGGGAGTTAGCTCAGCCACTGAACAGGAACAATCTCTACTTCTTGGAGTTGTTGTAAGGCTTGGATGTGAGGACCTGGCATATCTAGTACAGTAATGTAGTAGAGTAGCTTTTTATAACATGATACATTTACTCAATAATCGTTGCTTCTCACCGATGTAGCATACTGAATATAGACTGTGCACATGTCATAAATACATTCAATTTGTTCTCACAAACTGAAGACATCCACGTAATTGGCACCCACATCAATAAGTAGAAATTACCCCAACCCCAGCACCTTCCCTGGAAGAATCCACCCAGCCAGAATCCCCCATCCTCAAAGGACAACCTTTGTTACAGTCTCTTTCACCCAGACTAGTTTTGCCTATATTGTACTTCATACAAATAAAATCATGTAGGACTCATGTTTTTACACATATGTACGTTATTTTGAGAGATTTGTCAACACTCATGGTTGCACATCAAGTCCCATTTCTGTATGGATTCACTCTGAATGAATAACCCCCAAATTCTGCATCCATTCCATCATATGTGGACCCTGAGTTTTCCCCATTTTGACTATTATGGTGTTGCTACAAACATTCAAGTATATATCTTTTGGGCAACCTATGTGTATCAGCCTTGAGAAAAACTAGGCATTTAGCACCATGTCTCTGAAATGCCCTTTGTGTATTCTCAAGACTCTTGCCAAGTCAAGGGGACAGTATAAGTGGACCGGGACCAGACCCTCCAGATAAGTATTATCTGAGGGGTGCTGAAATCTGGGCAAACTGTCTATAGAAACTGCCTTGCTGCCGATACAATCAGTTGTTCCTTGAAATGCTGGTCACACTATGGAACGAAGGTAGCTAATGACATCACTGCTGTGTAGTTCAACTTATAAAACCCCTAACATAAAATAACTGTGCTCAAAAACAAAGCACTAGGAGTGCTAGAATCCAACTGCCACTGGACCCTATAGATGCTCTCTGCCAGTTTCCCCATCCAGTGTGTCATCGCCAAACCTTCCGGAAATTAGTCTGTTGTGCTGCCACTGAACAGTACAAGTACCTTCAGACAACTTTCCTGTTCAGCCTGCTGCTGCTGGACACTATCCTTCTGTGCTAGCAAGTCTCAACTAACCCTATCCTTTCCTGCTAAGGCCTTAGTAAACCTTGTGTCTCACAGGCTGTCTCTAGGTATTTTCTTTTCTCTTGGCAACCTACTCTACTGCCCCGGCACACTTGGGTTGTGGATGAGACTACATTCTAAACACAGCTTTTGGAGACCCTAGGCATGTGTTCCTGTTGGGTACACTCCTAGATATCAATTTGCTGAGTCACAGAAGAGTATACGGGAGTCAAAACCTTACCCTTCTTAGAGTCTCCAGCTAGGCCTAAGAATCATATTGGCATAACACAGATTAATGGGAGAAAAGCACAACAATTTTCTTACATGTAAGTGGGAGACTCCATAGGAAAATGAAGGCCTAAATAAGCAGAAACACGTAAGTGCTTGTTTGGTTGAACAAAGACAAGTAATTGTGGAAAAGTAACAAAAATCTGTGAGGAAACCAAAAGAAGATGAGTATTTCAACAAGATGTTTTCATGCAGGATTCTTAGCCTCAACACCTATTCCTTTCCCCTTGGTATGGGGAGGGCATTTTTCACATGAGAGTTTCACATGAGATCACCTGCTTCCAGGAGGAAAAGGGGGTCAGAGCACCCCCTACACACACACACACACACACACACACACACACACACACACACACCCCTGTTGTTTCTCCAGTTCATTTAGCTCAAAATGATCCTTATGCCACAGTGGTATATCATGGGAGGGAATGCTTTGGCACTCCTCAGTATACATGTGTTTAGCTTTAGTTGATACTATAAAGCATTTTACAAAATGATGTATGAATTATACTCCACGTAACAGTGTTGTTTCACATTCTAAGAAATATTTGGTACTGTCAGTTCTTTCAGCTTTAGCAGTACTGGAGGAGGTGGTTATATCTCCCTTTTGACTAATGAAAATGAACATCTTTTCAGATACTTAGTGGTAAATTGTATATTACCTTTTTCCCCACAATGCTGTGGGTTGAAGCCACAGCCTTCGATCTGAGCTACATATCCCCCACCCTTTTATTTTTTATTTTGACACAGGGTCTTACTAATTCACTAACTGCCCAGGCTAGGCTGGATATTGTGACCCTCCTGCCTCAGCCTCCATAAGTGCTGGGATTAAAGGTATGTGCCACTATGCCCAGTTGGATATTATTTTTTATGAAGTGTTTGGTCAAATATTTTGCCCATTTTTCTATTAAGTGTTTTGTGTTTTCCTTAATGATTAGTGGAATTTCATTTTGTTTTTCTGGATGAGTCTTTCGCTGAGTGGACAGAAAGGGGCAGGGGAAGAGAGAAAGAGAGATTGAGAGAATTTTCTCTCACTGTATTTGCTGTAAAAGTTCTTAATTTTTCAAATATTCCATTGTTTTCCCTTTAGGCTTAGCACTTTCTGTATTCTGGTGAAAAAAATATTTTCTACTCCAAGGTCAAGAAAATATTCCCTTGAGTTTTTGCTTCCTAAAAGCTCTATTACTTACCTTTCACATTTAAACACAACCCATCTGGAACATATTTTGTGTGTGGTGTGAGTCAGGGGCCAAGTTCATTTTCTTTTTCCATATGGCTACCCCATTGGTTCAGCACCATATTTTGAAAAAACAGCCTTTCCTCATTGTTACTATTAAATTTTCATTCTGCTGAGTCACACTGAATTTGTGGTCAATCAAATAATAGAGGTTCTTTTTGTATGGACTTCATTTAACCTGGCCTTCCCATCCTGCATGCAGTGTGCCTATGTTTTATATTCGTGCTTGTTTGTTTCTTTTAACTAAACATGGACCTTGTTCTTTATTTCTGATAAATGGCCTCTTATTACTTTATTCAAGTTATTGTTTCATCCAGTCAGGAAATTTATACAATTATATGTTATATTCCAACACATTTCTGTATCCAACAGGTTTAATTAGCATGTGCTTTCTTTTTTACCCAAAATACTTAAAATATTGAAGAAGACCATGCCCCGTATAGTCCCTATGTCAAGCTATAAAGGCATGTCATTTAGGAAAGCACTGATCATCAGAATCTGCATATCATTCAGCCATGTTTCTTACTTTATCTATCTTTTATAGTACACCAATATCCACCCCAAAATTGGTGTCTAAAATTTAAAACAATGCCCAAATGAAAACCTAACAGTACAGTAATACCATTATTGTAATCTAGAAAGTAAACCTTCCCAACGAAGCTTAAAACCATAACAGCACTCCTAGTAATAAAATCCAACAAGCTCCTAGCCAACCACTCACACAGAATAATCCCTAGATCTTAGCCACTGACCCTAAAACATTCTAGAGTAACACTTGTCAAACTAGTTCCCAGCATCCTCTCCAAGCCTTCTTGTGCGAGTCAGTGTTTTTGGTGGAATCTCAGAGATTTATCACTCTTAGCCTATGTGCTCTGGGAGGAGTTGACTGCAACCCTGATCTCCAAGAAGAGAGTATATGGCATAGTTCAGGACCTGTAGGCAAATATTTCTCCATAAAAGATCAGACAGTAACCATTTCAGACTTTGCAAGTCACACAGGTCTGATACAATTGTTTACATTTGCCATTGTAGCATATAATGGCCATAGACTATATGTAAACAAATGAGCATGGATGTGTTCCAATAAAACTTTATTTGCAAAAATGGCAGTTTGTCAGGCCTGGACCTAGACTAAACTCTCCAGCACATTTGATCATCATGATTGATCAATCATTTGATCATCATGATTGATTCCAGTCAGGTTAATTAGGCAACTGAACCTCCATTCTGGAACCTTCACAGAGAAGGTAGAGTAGGAGAACAAATCTTGATAATAGACTTCACATTGTAGGTCTGGACACTCAACAGCTAACATGTACACACATAAACACACAGAGAGCATGACACAATGTATTTTTTTCTCAGTCCTATTTCCTTTGTTTTCAAGTCATTGTAAATAAAAGCAGCCTTTGAACCCATGCCAAATGGTCATTCAGTCATACCATACTCTTACCGTTCTTGCAGTTTGAGATGCCCCCCACAGTTTTCCTGTTTCCAGCCAACAAGGTCTACTGATACACAGACCAATTAGACAAGGTCAAGAACAGAGCCACCGAGGTTCTCCCTGTAGACTAAAGGTTGTATATTCAAAGGAAGACTAAGTCTGTTGTGTTACATGCATGTAGAGGAAACATTACGGAATGGCATGAACTGTGGGGAAAGTCAGGGTGCACGTCGTGCCTGACATTCACACCCATTTTTATTTATATCACTAATCTGACTAAGGGCATGCACACAAGTCAGAGTCAACTCTCAGGCCCTCTTCTAGGTCATTACTAAGGTGATCCTACAATTTATTTTCCAAGCCAGAACATCTTGGCAAGTGAAAAGAGATGCTCATACCAGTTCCTTCAGAATGACTCAGGTAAAGTGGCTGTTATGGTTCATACCTAGATGTCCCTTCAAAGCTGCATGCAGTCATAAGTGGGGCTTTTTCTGAGAGACTGGATCTGGAGTGTGTGGTGCTGGGATTAAGGGTGTGTGATTACTAAATCAGTCCACTGATAGTTTTGATGCCAACTCTAAACCTGGTAGTTTAGATAGAATATAAAAGAGGCAGAGGAAGCTGCTAAGGTCCCTCCCTTGTTTTTGCTGCCTTCTGTCTGCCATGAACTGTTTCTCCTCTGTGATGTCACCCTGCCTTGGAACCAGCTGATTACGGTCTGAAACCTCTGTGAACTGTGAGCTGCAATAAATCTTTCCTCCTTTAACTTTGGGTGTTGGGTATTTTGTCCCAGCAATGAGAAAAAGTCACTAAGAAAGGGACAAACCAAGATATTTAGCAAAAATAAAATTTTCCTGAAGAAAGCAAAGTCAGATTTATTTCTAGTGGAGCTATTATTGGAGAGCAAGGTAAAGAGCTCATTGAACTGTGGCCCTTCTTCATATTCGAGGTAATACCAAGAGCACATGGAACCCAGTTTGACAAGCACATATGCAGCACAAGACTTAGAAAGGTCACTTAAGCTGGCATGGCCTCAGAAGGACGCCCAGTGCTATGTTGACCTGGTACTCCTCTTATTCCTCCGTGAGGTTTCTCTGAGGTCTTAGGACAGGCATTTCCAGAACGGTGGAGCAGCTTTTTCCAAGCTCTGGTTGTTTTAGGTTTTAAAATAAGTATGGCATCAACATACTGTGCAAATAAGCTGACTGTGGTCTTGGAAGGTTTTCAAAGCCAGCCATATGCACAAAAGCCTGTGGTCCCAACTTCATGAGCACTCCTCCCAAGGGCACAGGCTTTCTTGCTAGAGCCCAGTATATTCTGAGACTGTGTCCTGTAATGTGAGGCCACACGTTCCATCTGGAGTGCCATTTACTGCTCACACGCAGGTCCCTCTAGGATTTTGGATCTAAAAAGGCCAATCTGTAACCAAATGCAGCAGAGTCACATCTTAGCGAGTGCAAAGCCAAAAAGCACAACTAGGAGATAAGAGTGGAGAAAGATTTATTACCTGCAAGCAGATAAGGAGAGTGCTGAGGTTACTTATAAAGCAATGCGCTCCACCAAAAAGGGAGGGATGGAAATTTGATTCAGGGAGCCTCTACATATTCATATAGGAAAGCACATGTAGGAGCGTGCACATTTCTGAGCATGCTCAGTGTAAGGTAATATATTATATATTCAAAAAGGAAGGATGGCTGACATGAAATCTTCTGGGCATGCTCAGTTTCATAGCATATGAGCCAAGTTTACTCTAGGATGCTTAAAAGAGTGAGTCAGGGCGATTTGGTAACCTTTTCTGGTTCCTCGTAAATTTCTCCAGGGTTTTGGCTGAAACAAAAAGAACAACTCCGAAGGTGTGGTAACAGTCTTTAAAAGAAGCGGCAGCTCTATCCCCTCTAAGTGTAGCATGTCCCCTAAAGGTGCCTGCCTCACTCAGTGGTAACGATGTTACTGGTGCTACACTCCAGTTTTTCCATTTATCATGCCTTTTCCCCAGAACTATTTCAGCTGCTGCTAAGGGTTGAGAATCTGATAGAAGTAAATAAATGTGTGTATTGAAAATAAATAAGGAGAGAGGGTGAGGCTCTTTATTATCAAAGAGAAAAATGAAATCACTTTAACCCTTGACTTCCAAAATTGTCAAAGCTGAAATGATGATATTTTTTCAGAAGAAAGAAAAACCTGAGCTCTTTGAGAGCAAAAACAGCATCTTATCCATGAATCATAAAATGCATGTCATGTGTCACACCTGCTGGTACACAATAGGTTCTCACTGAATGTTTCTTGGATAATCTGAAGGGAAATTTTAGAAGAAAAAAATTTAGGTTGAGCAAAACATACACTCTTTTCTTTTTCTCTCTTCCATCTTCCCGTAAAGGGATCACGAGTTTTATATTCACTTAATTAACAACATTTTAGCTTTGACTGTTAAAAAAATGCACGAAGCTTAACTGCACTCAAGCTAAAATGGTCGACCAAGAAAGGCAAAAGAAAGATAGAGGCAGGACTTTCCAAAATCATATCATTTCAAATTTCCTAACAAAAGGGTCTGTGGTCTGCATATCTGCACTCGAACAGAGCAGAAAATATCATTTCTCGTGTTTTTCCAGACTCTCAGGAGCTCCTTCTCCTTACAGCTTGATTAATCATTTCAAGCTCTGCATCTTTTAAAGCACTGCCTAGCGCCAGAGGGAGGGAGTTGTGTGTGAGGAGAAGAGAATGTAACCAATGGAGATATAGAAGCCTTTTTAGAATAAGACCAGAGCAGAAAGGGCTATAGTTAGGATTCTTGCTAACTGGAAACCCAGGGCCACATATAGCAAGGGACAAAGTTATACGTTACCTGTGTCTTCATCTGCTTTCTGTCCCTATAATGAATTGTCTGAGGTTCAGTACTTTATAAAGAAAAGATTTTTAGTTCACATACCTGGAAGTTTAAGGGGAAGGTGCTAGCTTCTGATTAGTTCTGGTGAGGAAGATGGCATCATTATGATAGGAATGCTGGCAAGAGAGAGGGATCATGCGTATGGAATGCCATAAACAATCTAGGGTCCTACAAGAACTATGCAAATCCTTCTGAGGGCAACACACTCAATGACCTAATGACATTCCACTAGGCTCCAGATCATAAAGATGTCATCATCTTTTCACCTTGCCACACCAGAGGACAACTTTCTAACACATGAGACAAGTTTAAGCTATATCTAAACCACAGCAACCTGCTTGTCCTCCATGGAAGAAAAAAAAAAGAAAGCCAACACCAATTGAGAGGTTGTTTTTCATTATTTAACACTGAAAGGGAATTCCCAAACTTATGAAAACTTATATTTGGGGGAAATGAGGCATGCTGATGCAATTAATGCTGGTATTTTAACATGTTATGATTTAGATCTAAAATTTCCCCCTAAAACCTCATGTTTCGAGAGGTGAGGCTTTTGGAAGATGACTGGATCATGAAGGTGCCATATTGTATATATAGCAAAGCTAAATGTGCTGTTAGGAGGTAAGACCTGCTTGAAAGAGGTGGGTCACTAGAACATGTCTTGGAAAGGTCTATCTCCCTCCCCAGCCTCTCCCTTCTCTCTCTGCTTCCTGGATGCCATGAGGTGAGCAGCTTCCTCCACTAGACCCTTCCACCATGCTGTTTCTGCCTTGGAGCAAGTCAACTGTGTGATGAACTCACTGTAATTGTGAGCCCAAACAAAATTCTCTTCCTTTAATTTATGCATGTTGGATATCTTGTGCCAGCAATGAGAATGGACACTGAGAACAGACGGGTCCCACATGTCTGTAGTCCTGGGCCCTTGTCATCTTTCCTTGTAACTACATGTGGCAACAGGCAAGGGTCCCCTCCCTGTTTCCTTCTATTGAAGTAGACTTTAACTGACATAAAATTAACTATTTGCAAGTGAACAGCTCAGTGGGATTTAGGGTATCCACAATATTGCTCAACTATCTTCTTTAGTTCCAGAATATTTTTGTCTCCTCAAGAGAAAACCCCATCAGGTTATTACAGTTTTGGTTGCTCTCTCAGTGCCTCTCATGCTTGAGTGCATGTGAGAAAGTAAGTGATACCACAGTGGATCTTCTGAGTAGGAAAGAAATTTCTTCCCTTGTATGTTGTGAGACCACTGTCATTAAAACCAATTAATCCAGACACCCCCTGAGGTGTCTTACCCATTCTGAACCTAACAAAAAATTTTAAAATTAAAAAGAAAACTTCAGAACAAACAACTTTGGGAACTTTGGCCTTAAAAGTATCTGACATGAGCACTTCTAACTAAAAACAAAGGGACAAAAATGCCTGCAACTACTAAGAATTCAATGCAGAGGAATGTTTCTCTTCCATTCAGAGTTAAACACAGATATTTAAGGTCTTGCTCTAAATCCTGACTTTCAGCAGTGCTGTGTAAAACTGGCTCAGCATCCAAAACTTAAATACCACAGAAGCAAATCTACCTAAGACTGATGCTCATAGGCAGACTGATGTATTTCCATATAATTTTAAATTATTCTTCATCACAAAACACCATTAGTTATACTGAAAAGCAGGTACTGAACTGGGAAGAAAATTCATGATCTATTTTATGAGCAAAATTTAATAACATCCTTATATCAGTAAGAAAAGAGAAGATGTCCCAATCGATTAAATGTGTCTCCCAATATTCATTTACCAAAATTCTAACCTCTAATGTATTAGGGAGTAGAGCCTTTGGAAGATAATTAGGTCACAAGGGTGGAGCCCTCACAAATAGGATTAGTGACCTTACAAAACAGATCTCAGAAAGCTCTCTTGGCCTCTTTCTGCCATGTGAGTGTACAAGAAGTTGTCTGTATGCAGACTGAAAGAGAGCCCTCACCAAGGCTCCACTATGCTGGCGCCTTGATCTCAGACTTCCTGGCCTCCAGAACTGTGAACAATAAACTCAGCTCACAAAAGTAGATACATTGACCAGTGAAATACAACAGAGGACACAGAAACAAACCCATTCAACTGCATCAATCTCATTCTAGACAAAGGAGCCAAAAATATATGTGGGAGAAAGACAGCCTCTCTAACACATGGTGCTGGGAAAACTGGATCCCTATCTCTTACCCTGTACCCTATTTGGAATGGATCAAAGACCTAAGTAGAAGACTAAAACTTTGAAATTGCTAAAACAAAACATAAGGGAAACTCTCGAAGCTATAGGCACAGTCAAGGGCTTCCTGAATATGACTCCAATAGAACAGGAAATAATAGCAAGAATCAACAAACAAAACTATGTCAAATTAAAAAGTTTCTGCAAAGCAAGGCAAACAACTAACAGACTAAAGACACAGCCTACAGAATAGGAGAGAATTTTTTCCAGCTGCTCTTCAAACAGAAGATTAATTTCTAGAATATATAAAATATGCACAAGACTTAATAACTAAAAATCAAATATACGATGGAGTATTATTCAACCATAAAGAACAAAATATTGTCATTTGCAGGAAACAGGTGGATCTGAAGACCATCACGTTGAGTGAAATAAGCCAACAATAAGGAGGGCAAAGTAAGAGAGTGAGAAGAATTATGTCACATTTAGGAAAAGTCATACTCTGGAAACAGTGAAAAGATAGTTGTTGCTAGAGGCTACAGAGAGAGAGGGATGAAAAGGCACAGCACAGAGGATTAGATAATGAAAGTATTTTATGGGATATTATAATGTTAGACACATGTCATTATACATTTGTCTGAACCTACACAATGTACAATACCAACAGTGAATCCTAATGTAAACTATGGACTTTGGATAACGACGTGTCAGTGGAGGCTAATTGGTTTTAACAAACAGCACTGCAGTGTAGGTTGTTGATAGGAAGGCCATGTGGGGAGAATTGTAATAAGGGAACTCCATGCTATCCACAGAATTTTGCAATGAGTTTAAGACTTCTCTGAAAGCAAAGTCTATTTCTTTAAAACAAACAAACAAAAAAAGAACAAGTAAAAGATTTGGATAAGCAATTCACAATAGGAGAAATTCAAGCGGCCAAGGAGTCAGTACTAGAAACTTTTCAACCTTATTTGTAACCCAAGAAGTTCAAATAAAATATCATTTTTTCTAATAAACTGACAAATTTTTTTATATGGAAAAGAATAAAAATCCGTAGCTGGCAAGCATACAGATAAGCAGTCATGTTTATATATTGTGAATGAAAGGATAAATTGTTGTAGTTTTTCTGGATTCACTTTGGCAAGATGTTCCAAACAGCTTGAAAAATGTGCATACCCTTTACCCCCATTCAGCGCTAGAAACTCATGCCAAGGAAAAAAATCAGGAATGTTCATTAAACACAGCTGACACCAATAGAAAATTGCAAACAGCCCAAATGTGAAAAAACAAAGAACCGATAGTAAAAACTACAGTATGCTCATGTGATAGAACACCATGTAGCCATAAAAAATCGTGATGTTGAAATTTGTATATTGACATAAGGTATATATAACACAGTGGTAATTTTGTGGAAGAAGGTGTATAAAAAAAAGGGCATTATGGACGTGTGTATATTAAAAATACAAAGAATTATGAACATTTATGAATAAATATTTATGTGTTGTGTTTATAGAAAGGGAAAAAGCTAAGAATTGTTATCCGTAGATGTAGAGATTGTGAATTACTTTGTTAATTTTTCTTTATAAAACATAGACTTGTGTAATAAAAGTAATAAAGGAACAACCATAAAAAGGTAGGAAGAACCTTAATCCTGGTTTTGCAATATTCCTGCCACCACTCTTCTGGATCCAAATTTGGCCTCAGATGGTCACAAATGAATGCACTGTGCAAGCAGCCCTCAGATCGGAGTGTGTCCACGACTGTTTCCTTCTCAGACAAAATTTCTTCAAACCACCATTTGCTTCTCGCTTTCTGTCTTCTCCACTAAACAAATATTGACACTAAGAGAGGGCTGGGCCCTCCTCAAATTCTCAGCTAATGAGTTGTGTTAATGTGACGGCAGCTGCGGGTCACTCTGCAGCCCTGACATCTGCACAGTCTGAAAACTGCTTCACAGGAAGTGAAGGCCTCACAGTAGCCATGAGTCCTCAGGGAAGAATTAAAAGTGGAAATGTAGAGTGTCCTCTTTGAGGCTTTGGAAGGTTTACAACTGGTGTGCACACCTGGGAATTTGTGTATTAACATCGGAATTTCGAGAAAGCCTGGAAAGAAAAATCAGCCAAGGCAAGAGGGTAGAAGAAATCCCAAAAGCTGCCAGGTGCCATGAGTTGGCATATAAAATGAGAGGTATATATAAAATGGCCATGAAGGGTCGGGAAAGGGTCCCTCCATCTTGAATGTGGACCATGTTGGTCAGATTCTGCATCTAAAAACTCTGCCAAAGATCCCAAGTTTCCTCCTGACAGGCAACCATGCTGCCAAGCAAAAGTTCATAGTCTCAAGGTGCAGAGGCTCATCTCAACAAAGGGTTTCCAAGTCGGTTTATAAGAACAATTGAGTAAGAACATGGAAATGCTATGCCATGGGTCTCACAGTCCATCTGTATCCTGGCCTCTCGGCTATGCCCTGGGTGGAATAGGCCCCTTCCAATTCCTAGACAATACTGAGGATCCAGTTCTTCTGGTCCCTCATTGGTTTTTGTTTTGTTTCTGTTTTTGTTTTTAACAATCCTACTCTGTTTTCTTTTACTGACAAAGGTTCTCAAGGATCTGCAAGAATCCTAAGTATCACAGGTCCTCAAATAATTCATAAAACTAGAACTCTACAGTGTCAGAGCTGGGAAGAATGGGAAAGAAGATCTTATCTACAGATACAGAGCTCTGGAAAGGCTGGAGGCTGGAAGGGGAAGTGAGCTGCCTTTGGGTCACCATGATCTAGGCTATTTCCTCCAAAATCCATATGATTGGTCTTAACTGTCAAGATGGTGGCAGCAAGAGGTGAGCCCTCAGCAGATGATTCTGTTATGAAGGCTCCATGTTCACAAATGGGATTAGTGCCTTTAAAAAGGGATGCAGTGGCTGGCCCTTTGACATTAAAAACACAGAAGGCATCACGTATGAGGACTAGATCTGCATCAGACACTGTATCGGCTGCCATTTTGACCTTGGACTTCCCAGCCCTGAAAACAATGAGAAATATATTTCTCTTGATTAATAGATTACCCAGTCTAAGGTATTGTAATACAGCACCAAACATGGTCTAGGACACCAGCTGACAGCAGAGCTGGTGCCACTGATCGGCGACCACACTTTAGGAACCTCTAGGTTCTCTGTGCATGCTAATGACAGTACACCCCACAGGAGTAGGCTGGCTGGTCAGATGGGCAGTCTGGGGCCTCTCTGAGGATGGCCTGCACTGAGTCCTTCCCCCAGAAAGGGTACAGGAGCATACTCTGAACCCTTGGAGTCTCTCTGAGCCTGCTTTGTCAACTTGGTTCAACTGTACTAACCCAGAGTTTGGGGGGACATATTGTGCGTGGTTGCAGAATCTCTACTGGTGTAATGTGGCCATCACCGAAAATGTCTCAAATTTGAGCTAACCTTTCCACTCTCCATTTATTGCCTCCTTTTGATCCTCTTTGTGAGTGGGGGAAGTAAAGGGGTCATGGATGACTGACCCGCTTTACAAATGAGAAAAACCACCGGCAGACAAAGTGAAAAGGGCACTCACCTAATTGCTGACAAAGCTAGAATGAAAAACCATTTCTCAACTCTTACTTCATTAATTTTCTCCTGCAATAATTCATAGCCCTTTGGGGTTCGGCAAGAGAGAATAACTAAGGTGTTTCTGATCATATTCCAGATGTGGCAGGTACATTGCTACTCCAGATGAGTGGAAAAGAATGACTCCACTCATTTCACACATGAAAAAGAGGAGCATGTACACACAAATATACCCATATCTAAAGCGTGGTGTTAAAAACACTGAACTCGGCATCAATGCCAGAAGGGTCAAAGATTTCAAGGAAGAGACAACACCCAACATAAGAAATTCTGGCACTAATTTAACTCTGCATTTTGCCATCATAAAAATGTAGGCAGTGCCAAAATTTAGCGTGCTCACTTCAAAAAAAAAAAAACCTGCAGTTTTAAGTGCAATTTTAATGCCTACAGAACATTTAGTGCATAGCGGGTTTTTGAAAATTATACTGATAAATGATAGGGAGTTTTCTCAGGTTGGCCCATAAAACCCTGTTTTAGCTCCAGGATGCCCTAATTGCCATTTACCTCTCAGACAGAATCTTTGGAAGGAGATTACATTCAAACTTCTAATTCTATGTACGTAACCTAGGTCTTTCCTGATCATTGTTGCAAACGATCTTTTAGTTGCTTTATTATTTGTCTGCCTTGAAGGTAAGAGACTAGAAACCACGTCTGTCTTATCATTGTGCCCCCAGTGCAATGCCTACCATGTAAAGATATTTAGTAGATAAGTCAGTGAATGCTTTTCCCTGGACCTAGGATGCTCCTCCCACTCCACGTGCTTTGACTGGTTAATTCCTACTCCAAGTCAGAAAGCCAAGTTTCCCTCCACCTCCCACCTAAGTCAGATTCCCGCCATGTTCTCCCCATCACACCTTGTACTACTTGTGGCCACAGCAACAACCATATTGCATCGTAAGTCCTTCGCAAGTATCTTTTAAAAGGCTCTAGCCACATGCTCAGGCCTCAGCTTGGCCTCTTCAGTCCCACATTCTTAACACTGAGCAGGTGCAAGGTGAATGCGTAAGACCAAGACTGAAACAAGCAACTAAAAAGAGTGTGCAAGAAACTACAGGGAAACAACAACTTCAAAAATGTACTATTAACATCCTCAGAGAAGGACATTAAAAATATATTACCTCTGTGAGCACTGAAAAGGGACAGCATCCTATACGTAAGTAAAGGACTATTCGAAAGACAAAAGAGGTGTCTCAGGGATTCAAAACATGATACTATTAATCTTCTTTATCCCCCTTTTCCCTGTCTAGTTCTCTCTTTTGAATACTA
>PVJO010009018.1:0-71893 GCA_004026905.1 Hystrix cristata | reverse complement strand
TTGATCTTTCATATCCCTTAGTATTAGTTTTATGTATTTGGGTGAGCTAATATTTGGTGCATAAATATTAATGATTGTTATTTCTTCCTCTTGGAGTTTTCCCTTCAGAAGTATGTAATGTCTGTCTTTGTCTCTCTTTATTAGTCTTGGTTTGAAGTTTACTTTGTCTGAGATTAGGATAGCTACTCCTGCCTTTTTTTGGGTTGCTGTTGCATGGAATACTGTTTTCCATCCTTTAAATTTCAATCTATGTATTTCTTTTTGGGTTAAATGTGTCTCTTGTATACAGCATACTGTTGGATCATCTTTCTTGATCCATTCTGCTAGTCTGTTTCTTTTGATAGGTGAGTTTAGCCCATTTACATTGATAGTTATAGCTGTTACATATTGACTTATTTTTGCCATATATCTTTTCTGTTGTTGGTTTTGTGCTTTACCTCAGTTCAACTGTTTGTCTTACCTGGTGGGTTTTTATTAGTGTCCTTGTAATTAGTGTTAATTCTTTCCTTTTCCAGGACATCCTTCAAGATATTTTGTAGAAGTGGTTTTGAGGTCACAAATTTCTTCAGTTGTTCTTTGTCATGGAAGTATCTTATTTCATTATTGCATTTGAAAGATAGCTTGGCTGGATATATCAATCTGGGTTGGAGATTGTTTTCTTTTAGGGCTTGAATTATTTGGCTCCAGGCTCTCCTTGATTTAAGGGTTTGTGTAGAGAAATCCGCTGTGATCTGATGGGTTTACCTCTATAGATGATTTGTTTTTTTTCTCTAATAATTTTCAGTATTCTTTTCTTTTGCTGGATTTCTGGAATCTTGATTATTATATGTCTTGGTGTAGATTTATTTTGGTTATGGGTAGATGGGGTTCTGTAAGCCTCACTTATCTGTATATCAAGTTCTTTTCTCATGCTTGGGAAGTTTTCTGTCATTATTTCTGTAAATAATCTTTTTAGATCCTTCGCATTGTCTCCTACTTTTTCATTCACTCCTATCACTCTTATATTGTTCTCCTTTACATCATCTTGAAGCTGTTGTAGTGATTTTTCATATTCTCTAGCTATTTTTAAGAGGTCTTTTTTTTCATTGTCATTTATTGCAGACCTGTCTTCTAGGTCTGAGACTCTATCTTCACTCTCATTCAATCAGTTGCATATGCTTTCCAGTGAGTTTTTTATTTCTTGGATATCTGTTTGGATGTGTTTCATGGGTTTCATTTCTTTGCTAAGTTGAGTGTTCAAGTTTTCCATTGTTTTTCTTAGCTCATCTGTTTTTTTATCTGTGTCTACCCTGAACTCACTGAGCAAATCCTTGATTATACTTGTCATCTCTTTTTTGACTTGGACCATTATTTCTAGTCTGATGTTCTCTATGGCCACGCCTAACTGCTTTTCCACTTCTGCTGCTATCATGTCTGAGAGTTTGATTGGGTGTCTTTCAATTTCCTCTATGTCATTGTCCTCTGTATTTGTTTTGGGTGTGCTGGGGAACTGGGGTTGTGTTTTGCTTCTGTGTCTTGTCATTTACTTTGTATACATATGCAATTTGCCCCTCTTGGTTTTTGTTCTGTGTTGGTTTTATGTCTTCTTTCTGGGGGGTTACATTAAAATAGCTAATAGTGTTCTCGTACGGAATGTCTGTTTTTGCAGTTTGTTATGAATATATGCATTTCTTGGTTCTTTTGAGCATTATGTCTGTCGAGATATCTTGAGTGATATGGTGATAGTTGGATCCGCTTGGTATTAGTGGCTTGGAGAAGAGGATGAATAAAGAAAGTGACAAAGAAAGGCAACAAAGCACAATAAAATAAACAAGCAAACCAACAAACAGACAAAGGAACAAAACAAAACAAAACAAAACAAAAACAGAGAGAGTGTGGGTGGGGAAACAGCAGAAGATAGTGTCACCAGTGAGGAGGCCTAGATTTTATGCATGTTGATGGGTTCAGACCCTACCGGCACGCGGGCCCACGTTGCAGTCTTTTGTTCCCAGTTGCGATGCTCTCTCACCTGGGCCGGGGAAATCCCACGGTCAGGAGGCCCCACTGCGCCGCTTTTGGGTGGCCGGAATGGAGCCCAGAGGCTCCCTGCCGCTGGGGATCGCAATGGGACACCTTGGTGGACTTGATTTTGTAGCAGACTAAGATTTAGTGTAAGCAGAGTACAGTGCTTTGCTCTGAAAGTGGATGGAAAAGCACAGGACAACCGAGGTCAGTCTCAGGGCAAAGTCCCTACAGCCCTCCACCACTCTGTTTCCTCAACTGACTGTGCCCGACCCCCCATTTGGCTTACTCTGCCGAACCACATGTCACTTGGGCTTTTTATTACCATTTTTATTTGTTGCATTTTCAGAAAAAAAGAAAAACTTTTCACCCTTAATATTTACAACTTTGCTGTGAATGAATAGTTGGACTGCATATTCTGTATTTAAAAATGTTGAATAGTCCTGTTCTTTGTTTTTTGTGTTTTTTTTTTAATGGCTGTAATGGGGGAAGCAGTCCTAGCCACTGGACCACCATGGACCTGGTCAGGGGAAGCAATCTTAATTTGATATGAAACAAGTTAAGATCAAAGATAAGAATCATCCATGCATGCATTACACTCCTTACATTGAAACCATTAGCTATGGAGATTTTTCTTAATTAAATTTTTTAACCAATTATAGATTTGGTAATTGAAAGAAATAATAGAGAGAAAACTCATGTACTCTTTACTTGTTTTCCCTGATAGCAACAACATGTAAAACTATCAGAACCTGGAGACTGAAGTTGGTGCACTGAAGACCTAGAACACTCCCACCACTACAGGGATCCCCACTGTCGCCCTTACACAGGCACAGATGTTTTCCCTGCTCCTCCCCTTCTTAGCCCCTGTTAGCCACTCTCTGTCCTCATTTTCTAATTCTGTCATTGCAAGAGGGTATATAAGTGAAATCATGCAGAATTTAATCTTTTGGGGTTGGTTGTCTCCATCCAGCATAACTCAGGGGTGATCCATGCAAGTCGTTGTAATGTACCAGTACTCTGTTCTGTTATATTGCTGAGTGGTCCATGGCATGGAAATATCAGAGTCTACTTAACAACTCACCCACACATCTAGGTTGTTTCCCATTTGGGGCATTTAAGGATAAGGCTGCGGTGGACATTCATCTATAGGTTTTTGTGTAAACATCTATAGGTTTTTGATTTCACTGGGATAACTGCTCAGAAATGACATTGCTGAGTCATATGGTATCATTTCTTTTTCATAGTTGTTTTTTAAGAAGCCATCAAACTGTTTTCTAGAACGGTTATCCAGTTTTGATTCCCTAAGAGAAACATACTCGAGATCAAGTTTCTCCACACCACTAGCACATTCAGGTGTTCTCACTATTTTTCACTTTAGCATTCTCAGAGGTAAACTGTGATGTCTCACTTTGCTTTTTCCTAATAGTTAATGATTTTGAATATCTTTGCTTGAACATATTTGCCTGCAGTATATTGTGATATATCAGAGAAATGTTTGTTCATGTCTTTTGCTTATTTTCTAATTAAGTTTGTTAGGTTATAGCTATTGTTTTTTAGCTGTTGAGCTTTGAGAGGTTTTTTTTTTTTTGTATAGTCTAGATTCTACTGCTTTGTTGGATATATGTTTAGCAAATGTTTTCTTCAAGTCTTTAGTTCTCTTTTCATCTTCCTTACAAGGCATTTCACAAAGCAGAGTTTTAAATAACGCACTTTAAGAATATTTCAAGTGCACACGGACGGTTTTCCAGGTTACAACATCTATTAAACCATCAAAACAACCTCTAACAATTTAAAAGGAAACATAATACAAAGTATGTTCTTCAATCAAAATTAATAAAATTGGACATTAATTTCAAGAATAAATCTGAAAAATTCCCCAATATGTGTAATCCTTTTTTTAAAATATGTGTAATCTAAACAAAACATTTTTAAATAAACAGTGAGTCTAAGAACTCATAAGGGAAATTTGAAAATGCTTTGAGATGAAGTAAATTGAAATTATAGTGGAACTTATGACATGTATGTTAAACCATGTTCAGAGGTAAATCCATAACTCTAAATGTCTATATTAAAAAATAAGAACATCAAATCAGTCATGTAACTTTTCACTTTAAAGAATTAAGAAAAAGAGGCTAAAAAATCTAAAGCAAGTAGACAGAAATAAATAAAGAGATTAGAGTGGAGATAAATAAAATAGAGAGCAGAAAAAAAATAGAGCAAATACATGAAACCAAAAGTTAGTTCTTTGAAAAGATCAACAAAATTGACAAACCTTTAGCTAGAATGGTGTCTTAGTTACTTTTCTTATTGTTAAGAGAAAAATACATGACACTCAAAGTTACAGGAAGAAAAATTTATTTGGGGTCACAGTTTGTAGAGGTTTCAGTCTGTAGTTTGCTGGCTCCAGGCAGGGTGGGGTAGCAGAGGCATCGCAGAGGAGAAACAGTGCATGGCAGGCAGAAGGCAGCAAAGTAGTGAAAAACCAAAGCAGCAAGTGACAAGCAGGGACCGTCTCTGTGCTCCTTATATTCTGTTCAGGCTACCCACCAGTGAGTAGCCCTCACACCCAGGGTGGGGCAGCCTTAATCCTAGCATCGCACCATGAGTCTTGATCCCAGCATCATACACCCTAGATTCAGCTACCTCCAAAATATTCCATCTATGACTGCATGAGGCTTTGGGGGGACATCTAGATTCAGTCCACAACAAATGGAGGAGAAGGGATGGGGAGGAGGAGGAGGAGGAGGAAGCTCAAATTACTATAATCAGGATATTTTTTATTGGCCTAATATAATAAAAGCAGTATAAAGGAAGTCTATGCAATATTTTATTCCAACAAATTAGATAACCTAGATGAAATGTAGAAATTTTTATAAACACATGAACTATTAAAATTGACTGAAGAAGAAGGAGCAATCTGAATAGACCCATAATAAGGGGAACAAATCACTAACCAAAAAAAATCCCAACAAAGTAAAATAAAAGCTCAGGATGATTCTATAAGATGTTCAATAAATAATCAATGCCAGTCATTCTCAAATTATCTAAAATGTAGCAGGAGGAAGAGCAATTCTTTAAATCATCCTGTGGAGCCAATATTACCCTGACACCAGTCCTAGAGAAAGTTACCCCAATAAAGTAAAAAGTAAACTTCAAGCCAATCAATATCCCTTCTGATATAGATGCAAATAGTCCTGAAAACATACTGGTGAACGAAGTTCTGCAGGCTATTAAAAGAATTATGCAGTGTGAAAAGTGAAATTTACCCCAAGGATGAAAGGGTGGTTCAACATATAAAAATAAAGCAATATAACATACCATGTTAATAGAATGAAGGGAAAAACGTATCATCTCAGTTGATGTCAAAAAAATCATTTCACAAAAATACAACACCTGTCATGATTAAAAAAAAACACTAAGCAAGTAGGAATACAAAGGAATGTCCTCACTGTAGTAAAGAGTATATATAAAACTCCCACATATAATACTGTTCTTAGTGGTGAAAGATTAAAAGCTTCCCCACTAGGATCAAAGACAAAGATGGCCACTGTCATCGTTTCCTCTCAGCACTGTCCTGGAAGTTCTAGCTGGGGTTATTAGGCAAGGAAAGAAAGGTATTGGAAAAGAAGGAGCAAAACTGTCTCTATTCACCAGATGGGCACAGTTTTATATACAAGAAATCCTAAAAATATCCACAAAACAACTGTTAAACCTTAATAATTGAATTCAAGAAATTTGCAAGATACAAGATAAACACACACAAGTTAGTTATATATATCATCAAACAACAATCTGAAAATGAAATTAAGAAAACAATTCAATTTATAATAGCATTCAAAGAACAAAATATTTAAGAGAAAGTTTAACCAGTGGAGTAGAAGCTATGAACACTGAAAACTGTAAACCTCATTAAAAAAACTAGATATAAATAAATACAAGATATTCATATTTAGGAATTTGAAGACTTAATGTTAAGAAGATAGTACACCCAAGTTGATCTACATATTTAATTCATTATTGTCAAAATTATAACTGACCTTTTTGCATAAATGGAGAAGCTCATCCTAAAATTCATATGGAATTTCAAGGGACCACAAATAGCCAAACAATATTAAAAAAAAAAAAGTAAAGTTCGAAGACTCAGACTTACTGGTTTCAAAACTGACTCTATACATGGTTACAGTGTTACTATAAAATAGATATAGGCACAAGGGTAGACATAATACTAGTAGATCACTAGGGCAGGATTCCAGGCACAGTAAAGAAATCACACCTTGATGGATGATGAACTGAATTTCCACATTGTGCCAAGACTATTCTGTCGGGGAAAGGGCATCCGTTTTCAACAAGTGGGGCTGGGAGGACTGGGATCTGTATGCAAAAGAGTGCAGTTGTATCCTCTCTTACACCATACACAAAAATTAACTCAAAATAGCTCAAAGACTGTAGTGGAAGACTTAAAATCATGGAACTCTTAAAAGAAAACATGGGCTGGGGATTAGCTCAGTGGTTAGCATACTTGCCTAGCAAGTGCAAGGCCCTGAGTTCGATCTATGGCACAAAAAAAAAGGGCAAATATTTTTTTTTAATTTTATTTTAATGGTACATTTTAGATGTACATAATGATAGCATTCATCATAGGGGATTTGTACCTGTACATGATATATCTTGTTGCTTCTTTTTTTCCCATTCCCCTCCCTTCACCCCCTCCTCCCTCCCTATTCACAAAAGCTTTATTTCCATTTTTTCCTTCCATTTCTTATTTCTCTTGTCCCTCTGTTCCTTTCCCCCTCCCTTGTTCCCTTTCCCATTTGGACATTTTCTTCCCTTTCCCAATATAATACATTTTAGTCTTTATTTACACTTTCAGTTTCTCACACTAGAGAATGCGGTATTTAAACATGTGTGTCTGATTTATTTCACTTAAGAGTATGGTCTCAAGATGCATCCATTTACCTAGGAATATCTCAAGTTTATCATTCTTTATGGCAGAGTAGTACTCCATTGTATAAAAAAACCACATTTTCTTTATCCATTCCGCCGTTGATGGGCATTTGGGCTGTTTCCAAGATTTAGCTATTACAAACTGTGCTGCTATAAACACGGGTATGCATATATTGCTGTGGTATGATGCTTTTAATTCTTTTGGGAAGATACCAAGAAGTGGAGTAGCTGGGTCAAATGAAATCTCTAGTCCTAGTTCCCTGAGGAATCTCCACATTGATTTCCATAGTGGTTGCACCAGTCTACATTCCCACCAACAGTGGAGAAGGGTTCTTTATCTCCACAGTCCCTCCAGCATTTATTATTGGCTGATTTGTTGATAACAGCCATTCTTTCTGGAGTGAGATGGAATCTCAGGGTTGTTTTAATTTGCATCTCTCAAATGACCAGTGATATTGAACATTTTTTTGTATGTCTGAATAGGCACTTCTCAGATGAAGAAGTAGAAATGGCAAATCTTTATAATTTTGGATTTTTCCTTGCATCCTTAGATAAAACACTGAAGTTAATACTATGGGAATTTCTCTTTTAGCTCTGCTTTAGCTGAGGCCAAGTAATATTGATATGTGTATTTTTATTTTCTTTCAATTCAGTGTATTTTCTTTTCCATTGAAACTTTGTTTTTGACTCATGGATTATTTCTAATTGTGTTGTTCATAGTATTATCTTATGATTTACAATTCTACAGTTATGTTTCTATGATTTTATAATCATACCAAGGAATAATGTACTTGAAGTAAAAAATAAAATAAAATTAGAAAGTATAATAAAATATGAAGACATAGTAGACTAACTACATGTATCTGAACACCAAGTGAAAAGATGCACTTTAAATATGGTGACTTGGAAAAGCAAAAAAATTAAAAAGCTAGTGAAAGTATTAGGCAAAGGAGAACAAATTAAAGCTACAATTTGGCTTAATCTTAAACATAGATGAATTTGGGGCACAAGCCATTAGGATCAAGAACATTTTGTGGTGCTAAAATCTAAAATTCACAATAAAGGTAAATGATATATATCAGTGCTTTTAATTATATAGAAAAATTCACAAAGGAAAAAATAAAAAAGAAATGTGATAAAAAATAAAAACACAGCCAGGGTTGGAAAGGTAACTCAGTTTTTCTCATTCATGACCAATCAAGTGATCTAGAATCAGATGAGGACGTAAAAGACCTACATAACATAATTCAGAATGTAGCTCTAGCATATACGATAGAACAAATACACACTCCCATACACAAGTATGCACACAGATACATAAGGAAAATGGGATACACCATTCAGGAATATTGGGAAACACTGATTATATATTAGACAATTAGAAATCACCCACCCTTCTATAATTTCTACAAACTGCCTTAGTAGTTCAGTTTCTAGTACTGACCTACTAGGTGTTCAAGACCAAACCCCCTCCCCAGTAAGGGCAACTAAAAAGAATTAAGTGAAACATAAAAGAACAAAGTCAGCAGTTTTCTTACAACTTAAAGTTGTGGGTTTCTCAAAATCTTCAAGGTGCCGGAGAATTCTGAGAAGCAAGCACCCAACACCACAGCCCACTTACCACAGAGCATCTGCCAACTGGAAGAAGAAACAGTCAAACTGACCTATGCCTTGGGTCTTGAAGGACAAATGTAAGAAGGGCAAACCTCAGACCCCATAGGGCAGCAGGCCGCCCCATTGGTCTGGCCAGGCTGTCCTCAGGAAGCATCCCTCTTGCCAAGCCCTCCTGGGGCACAAGGTAACCAACAGCCAGCATGGCACCACTAACTTTACAGGAACGAACATGGCTGTCAGGGCAGCAGCAGGAAAGTGAAAACCCGACTCAGATGTGCCTCCTGCATGTATCCAATTCAGGAAGAGATGGCACTTTTCGTTGAAACTCCAGCTGCTTTTCATCATGCAGCTCTCCCCAAGGCAACCTTGCCCAGGAATGGATCCACCATCCATCCTTAACCCTATGTGTGCTGCTGTCAGGACAAACATCCAACAAACTTCTCACTCCAGCCAGCTATGTTTCAAGGACAAATTATGGGATTATTCCCACTGTAAATAGTATGTTTTGACAAAAGGGAACTCAAAGTAGTATCATTAAACTGTTGTTACATCATTCAAGTTGCTCTGAGGAACCCATATGAGAAAGAAGGTGTTTGACCTTGGGAGACAGACCCTGGAGCAGAAAGGCCGGTTGGAGTGGAAAGCCAGCCCCGCTGTCTGCTGACATGGGAGAGGGGCCTCACTGCGAGCCCACTTCTCTGGAGAGGCCTGAGGCGGTTCGTGCTCTGTAACCCAGGACGACATTGTCCAGCAGTGCACAGTGACCATCAGGCAAGGGCTGAGAACATCATGATTCAGTCGCAAGCCTAATGCCTTGTCTGCTCCCCCTGAGACTGAGGGGGTGATATCCAAGCCCCGCTTTCTCTTTGAGCAACAGATTTGATGTTATGCGACAGGACAGTTAAGGCAGAAATCCAATTACTGAACTAATTAGCACTTTGAGTGGTAAGCACCGAATTTGCAGGAGGAAGTTACTAGAGTGAGGCTCGGATTGCCCAGAGTGGCTGACACCTCACCCTCTGACAGAAGTGGAGAGCCAGAGGCCCTGGAGTCCCCGGCGGCCTCGCAGAGCTACTGCTCATCAGAAGCTGGCACTGTGCGTTCAGAATAGGCTATCACCTTTGAAAAGACAGCTTTCTAGTGGATGTAGTTTCACAGGGCGTTCTCATTCCCTGAGGAGTCTGGTAAATTACTTTCTTTTGGCTCAGTCCCACTATAAAAATTGTTTATTCTGCTGCTGAAAATTCCATTTGTCCTAGGTCTTAAGGTGAAATTAAAATTCCATTTAGGGACCAACCATGCAGGCATGGGATTTCAGCCTTCATTAGGAAGAATTTTGTTGTTTGCTTTATTTTTCTGCCACCCTGGGCTCTTTTATTTTCAGAGTTACCATGAGGGTATTTGGAAGGAAAATTGAAGCAGTGACAATCTAGCATGTGGGGGCACATGGCCTTCTGGAGGCTCAACAGAATCACTCTATTGTCCAAGCCATCCGTGGGATTGGTTAGACCTCTTCCACATGAAAGCTGGCCCGGAGGTTGCTCAATGTCTGAGGCGGGTGTGAGAGAAAAATGAGAGGTTTTTTTCCCTCCCTGAATAGAGGGCTTTTTATTTATTCAAGTTGTGATTCCACCTCAGTGTCTTTTTATCTTGCTCTGATTCCCACAAGATGTTCACAAAGGAAATACACATTCTAAAATCTCTTCTTAAGCACCATTCCTGACAAACACTTGTCATTTATTAAGTCATATGGAGTATGCCACTGGTCATGTTTAAACATAAGCCAAATTAATGACATCAAGTGGCAGCCAATCTCCTCCTTCCAGGTACCATGGGGACAAAAACCACATCCTTATCTTTGACTGTTCATTCATTCAGCGAGTACTTACTGACTACTCTGTGCCAATTGAAAACCAAAATCTTGCTTCTGTGGCACATAGAGTCTAGTTTAAGAGGAAGATAGAGTCAGATAAGCACACAGAGACATGTAGGATGTGGTGTGGAGTGCAGGCCCCAGAGCCAGATGCTCTGGGTTCAGATCGTGACTCTACCAGCTGTTTCAGTCTGTGGCTTTGGGCACTGTACATCTCTCTGGCCCTCAACTGGGTCCTCTGTGAAAATGGACATGACAACAGCACCTGCCTCAGAAGGAAGCTGAGTAAGTACAATGAGCCAGGACCTGGAAAGTACCTGGACTAGGCACACAACACAAGCAGGTGCTACATGAATGGGAATGGTCACTGTTGTTAGTGACGTCAACCAGGCCCCCACTGTGGAGAGGTAGGATGTGCAAAAGAATATAGACAAGAGCCAGGCATGATGGTGTGCACCTGTAATCCCAGCACTCTGGGAAGCTGAAGCAGGAAGCTGAAGTTCCAGCTCAGCCTGGGCAATTTAGCAAGACCCTGTTTCAAAATAAAAAATAAAAAGCCTAGGGATATAGCCTGGTGAAAAAGCCCTGGGTTCAATCCCCAGTAAAGGGGGAAAAAGGGGAAGGAAAAAAAAGAATATAAAGAAGGGAGTCGCCTGGTGCAAAGGTCACAGCAGCTTCCACTGAAAGCAAGTGGCGGAGGCACAAGGGATGAGAGGCCAGAGAGAAACCGTGAAGGGATGGAAAGGGACAGCTGCAAGGAGAGGGAACCACTGTCACAAAGGGTAAGGGGGAGGGTGGTACCCAGAGCTGGAGCATGGATGCGATGAGGTGAGGACAAAGGAGGACTCCGTGCTGGGGCCTGGGAAGCAAAGGCCAGGATGACCACAAAACAGGACCTTGTGACCTACAGCCCGGACTTCCCAACATGTCAGTGGACCCTCATTGTGTCCACTCTGCACAAACCCTTTGCTCAGTACTGACATGGTTCTGAGATCCCTTTCTCAGTGGCTAACATGTCAGTTGCAGAGGCTTGACACCAATTCCTTATCCGGTCATTGAAAGGATGAAGCAACCACAGTGCTACCTCTGAAGCAGAAAGACGGAGCTGGTAGAGACAGTCTCCTCAGAGCCGAGCAGACAAGGACTCTTACAAAGAGTTTTGGGGATGTGTGGCATTTGAGGAAAGGTGAAGTTGAAGGGTACGCATGAGTTGCCGCATTTGTAAGGAGGTCACTTGGAGAGGCTGTTGTTGGCGGGTCCCCTCTCAGAATCTAGAGTGAGTCTGTCCCTCATCGCTGACTCTCAGAAGGGAGGAGTGGTCACCACCACGTGGGTTTTTGAAGCTATGAACCAGGGTGAGCTGTCCGGGCTGAATTATGTTCAAAACTGGTTCTGGCAGCCTTTTGCCACTGTGGCTGCAGATCTGTCTCCTCCTGTGTTTATAAGAGGTATTTTTATGTTAAATATTCAATCCAAGAAAGGTCTGTAAGAATGTACCCAACTCATGAGAGCATGTGGAGACCGTGAGTACTGCTGTTCTAGAAGCAATCTGGAGAGAGAAACTCCTGTGTGAGTCAATGCTGTTCTCAGGTCCTAATGGTGAGGGGCTCTTCCTGGAAGTTCATGCTTGTGATTCTACCCTGTGGATCTGGTGCTCCAAATTGATTCAGACAAAAGGCCACCCTTCATCTCTCCCTCTGCACACTTCTGGTGCCTGTCCCTCCCTCTTACCGTGAGACTCCTCTCTTCGTATAGCACCCTCCAATTGAAGCCATTCTCCTTCTTAAGTGTGGTCTCTCTCTGTGTTCTGCTCACTCACCGGCTTTCTGTAAGCCAGCTCTCTGGCCAGGAGGGAACTAATTGTGACCTTCTCCCTTTTGTGGCCCCTTCTAGCACGAGGCGAGTGGACAATTCCAACACAAGATTGGCAGTCCAAATTGAAAGGGATGCAGGTAAGAAGATCTTTTTCTACCCTTCGTTTTGTTTTTATTTGTTTTTTTTATACAAGTGGATGCCTAAGGAGGAAATTACACTCTTTTTAATCATGGCGGATACAATGCACATCTTGGTAAATATGCCAACTATATAATAAAACTGAGTAAGCAGACTGACCAAGCAGCCTGACTTGGTTTGGAAAAGCATTCCTCCATTATTTAGAATTGATTGAGTATTTATTCAATATTGAATGACTCTGTTAAGACATTTTATTTTGCGTATGGCAAATGTCAAACACAAATTATAAACCTTGGGATTCGTCTTTTAGAAAAAAAATATTTTTTGGAAAAACATCAGCCTTATAATGTCTTTAAAGATAAACCATTCAAAAAAAAAAAAAAAAAGATAAACCATTCCAGGAATCAGGATCAAGAAGTTTTGGCCAAAATTAAACTATGGAAGGATTTACCTGCTAGAAAATTATTTGACTTTCTTCTTTCTGTAATGCACCTTATTTTTAGCCATTTGAATCTCTTTCTTCCTCTTATCAGAATGCAAATTTCAACTGTAACAACCGAAGGGTGGATATTTTTATTGATGTCATATTGTTCTTTGTGCTCAAGATTATATCTTGAAAGAATTGTATCCTGCCTATTATCAGTACTGATGCTCTGATGACTCCATGTGAATCGAAAATAGCATTAAGTTGAAAATGTGTGTAATACCCCCAATTTAGAAAACGTCATAGCTTAGCAACCAAGTACACTGGAGGGTCAGTTATTTCCCTGCATGATCACAGGTCTGGGTGGCAGCTTCACAGCATCATGAGAGTATCAGACTGTATATTGCCAGCCTGGGAAAAGATCAAAATTAAAAATTGGAAAAATGGTTTCTGCTCAACCTATATTGCTTTCACATCATTATAAAGTTGAAAATTGTTAAGTCAAATTATCTTAAGTCAGGACCATTTGTATTTGAATTGCATATATATGATTAATGTAAAATCAGGATTAAAAAATTGAAAGTATCTGGAAAGATAGGTTGAGTTTTTATAGAATGTTCTGTCATACAAGTGGGGGAGGAGGGGTGATAGAACTGTCTCAGTGTACTGCTGTGGAATGCTGTGACATTGCAGGGTCACCAGTATCATCCATGTGGACAGTTACATAAGCACATAATGCTTTCAGCTAATCATAATTATCCTCTCATTTTCACTAATTATGAAGATGTGTGGTCAGTGTGTGCTAAGAAGATAACCAAAGTCAAATCTCTACTTTTAGTGGTTTTAATTGGCTTGTTTTATTCAAGTGTCAGACAGTTTGAACACTTAAGCAAAAGCTACTTTTCCTCTTTCAGGTCTTCCCTTTAAAATATTAGAGTGGAAAAGTCATCCTTAATTAGCATCTTGGGATACCTACTGATTCATCACAGAAAATGAGCAATAAGAGCAGGTCAGACAGCTTCCTGTGTGGAGAAGAGCCGGCCAACTGATGCTTTATCCAACCATGTGCCATGCTCAGCCCACAGCCCAGGTTCCTCTCAGTAGTCATCACTGGGTGATAAGTGTGCCAGCGTCAGTGCAGCTTTTAACTGCACTGTGCTATTCCATAGTCCCACCTTATTGACTTCGTAGTGACAGGCTGTGCTATTCTTCATATGTAAGTGAACTTGGGGCATCTCCACCTTGCTGAGCCCATTGTCCTGCCCTGTGTCCCTCCAGCACAAAGCAGGGTACTTCAGTAAGATCTGTTATCTTGGATTTTTCAGAACCTCTTTCCATTCCAGTAGACAATGCAGAGGGAGCCTTGAATTTTAACTTCTAGGCACTTCCTCTTTAGAGTACCACTACACCTCTCTGCCTTTCCAGAGCCAGAATTTTCTCCCCAAAGAATAGCTGTTCCTAAAATAGAAGCCCTAGAATAAATTCTTCTCTTCTAGCACTTCTCCCCACAGGACCACAGACCAGGGAGACTTCCCAATTTTTCAGTCTTCTCTTTAGAAGCTTGTACCCCACAGCTTGAGAGATTCCAGAGAGGAGAGGAAGAGACCAGGAGTATCCAGCAGGGAGCACAGGGAAAAGACACAGCCCACCCCAACTCCACCTCCTCCATACACACCCCGGCCTTCCACTGGGAAGCAGGGCTGTCATCCCATCCCCTTCCTGCATCCTTTCTTCATCCTCCATGGGCATCACCATCCACCCAGTTAGAATACCTACTGTTATCAAGCAAACGGCCCCTGGTTGCACCAGTTCCTGGCTAAGAGGCAGGACTAGCTCTGGGTCTTTGCTGGGTAGACAGAAGTGCATAGTCACCACGGAGTGCAGCCTTTCCACTGCAGGTGTTCACTCTAGAGGATTCAGAGTCCCATCCTAGCAACTCTTGTCAATGACTATCCATAGAGATTTCACCCATAATCACCCAAGTTGGACCCAGCCCCAAGGTTCTGCAGCCCACAAACAGATAAACAGACTGCAGTGTGAAGGACTAGTGCTCCCAGAGGAAGTGGAACAAACACGATGGCACACAGCACGGAGGGTGCCAGATCTAAGTGTGGGCATGCAGTGGCTTGCCTTTCTCAAGGCTCTTGGGGTAGTACACTGGGAGGGACAGCTTTCACTCTCTATAAAGTATTCTTCAATTAAGCAGGCTTTGTCTGCATATGTAATTTATAAATAAGTGATACCAGTTTATACATAAAAAATGATAATTTACATACATGTGTATATATAATTTATATTATAAAATACATATTTCATATAATGTGCAATACTAACAATAATTGTATTAGACATCATACATACGTATATATAATGACTTTAACAGATAAACAAAATACTAGGCTTATAGTACTAGGATACAAGTACCATAAGCAAGTTCAGGTCTTGACCTATCTTTATTGAATTTATGGTACAATAGAGAAGGCAGATGTTAATCAAATAATTGTATACCTATGTACACACAAAGCAAAAGTAAAATTCTAGCGGTAATAAGTGCTTCAAAGAGGACCACAGTGCTGATGGCCTGGAACCAGAAATTTCCTAGCTAGGGGGTCAAGGAAGCTTCTGGAAAGAGACTGAAGAACAGCAGCTGATAATCAGGGGGCATGGAAGAGCAGCCTGGGGTGGGAACAGCATCACCAAAGTGCAGGGTGGGAAGAATACGTGGGTCACTGGATTGGAAGCAGCTTTGTGCAGAGCGAGAAGGGAAGCAAGGAACAGACCGTGCAGTGCCTCTTGAGCTGGTGTGAGCTGGGTGACTCAAGACGGTCTCGCTCTTACCTGTGACTGAGAGTCCACAAGTCACCCTGTTTGAGGCCATGTGAGGAAGTCCTGTCTATCTTATGGGCACTGAGAAGGTTCAGGGATTTTGGCTGGTTCAGGGATTTTGGATGGTTCTAAGTACACATTCTGCTTTTCAACTTGGAAAGCTTATTCTGGCTGCAGGTAGAGAAGATTGCCTGGCAGGTCCTGGTGAACAAACTGTGCTACAGGGCTGGGGTGTGGTCCACAGGAGAAATATTGCTAGTTTTGGATATGGGGTAGCAGAGATGGAGAAAGGTAGAAAGATTCAAAAAATACATGAAGGCGGTAAAATGGAGTGGAAAAGAAAGTCCCTCCTTATGGCTATGTGGATGGTGATGTGTTCACTCCAATGGGAAAGGTGGGTAATGGGTTCCCTGATTCGTGAAGACTTGGGAGATGTTAAGAAGGTGCATGGGTCCAAAGCTCAGGGATCTCAGGTGGAGATATGAATTTGTCAATTGCCATCATTTGTTATTTGTCAATCCATGTATATAAAGGATATTACCTCAGAGGTTCTAGAGTGAAAAAAGGGACCTCATATAACCCACTAAAATGAGTGAAGGCAAGTCTTTCTGTGTACATGAAGGGTCTGATTTGACCTTAATCTAGTGACAGATCTTGTGTCCCAGATGTGAGCACTCACCAGACATATTTCTTGTTTGCCTCTAGGGGGTGATGACAACAACCTCAATTCCATCTTTTACGAGCACCTGACCAGGACTCTTCAGGAGTCCCTCTGTGGAGACTTGATTCTTGGTCGTTGGGGTAACTACAGCTCCGGTGATTGCTTTATTTTGGCTTCAGATGACCTCAATGCCTTTGTCCACCTGATTGAAATTGGCAATGGTCTTGTCACATTTCAACTCCGGGGACTGGAATTCCGAGGTAGGTATCAAAGCTGGTGTTGGAACTCGGTCACATGCAAAGTGTTAGTAAGAAGCCACTGTGAAAGAGGAAAACTTTAACCCAGGCATGGTGGCCAAATCCCAGCACTCTGGGGTGTTGAAGCACGAGAATCGCCAAGTTTAAGCCTAGCACGGGCAACATAGTAAGACTGTCTCAAAATGAAAAATGAAAAGCGCTGGAGATGTAGCTCAATATAAAGGCCCTGGATTCAGTCCTGAGTACTGAGAGTGAGAGAAAGAGAGAGAGAGAGAGAATTTAATGCCTGATGTCTGAACGAGAACCAGGTTGCTGCGGACTGCTATCTCTAACAAGGTGTTCTGATACGAGCAAACCCAGACAGCTGGGGGCATATGACGTGAAACATTGTCACATGTACACCTGTGGACTAGCAAAGCAGGACACTGGTGGCTTTGATCCTTCTGGGAAACATTTAGGGGCAAAGAGAGGCCGTGGAGTTCCCGGCTCTAATTGGTAACCTAGTTCTGCTGTGCACAAGTGTTGGGCTGTTCTTGTGCACAAATAAGTTAATGTCTCTGAGTTCTTTTTCTTCTGCAAAATAATAATATAAGAATGGCTGCCTCATAAAGTCGTGTGACTGGAGAGGTTTCGTGTAAATGAAGCACTAAGTGAATGTTCATTGCTTTGCGGCTATTGAGTCAGTGTTTCTGTGACCCAGGAACTGTAGTTCTGTGGTGGAGCAGGCAGAAAGTAGCATAAAACAAGCAAGCACATTTGTTGCAGTGCTTGGAAGGAGGCAAATAGGGTTCTGGGACCAAAGTCACTGCAGAAGGTTGGCTGAGGAGGTGCCCTGCTGCATGAGACTGACAAGGGGGGTGTGGGAAGGAGGGAGAAGGCTCTTATAGCAGTAAAAAGTAAAATGTGCTGAATGTAAAAGAGTCAGGTCGCATCCTGGGAGGACCAACAGCCTGGAGCAGACTGAAGTAAGTGTAGGCCGCAGCTTGGCGAAGGGGAGGCCGGTTGCGGGGGAATGTCTTGTCTCACAGCCAAGTCCAGAGGCTTGCGAGCCTCTGGAAAGGGGATGACTGCCCCTTCTACACTCTGAGAGACTGCTATGGCAGCTCCGTGCAGTGTCCTGAGAGGGGCAATAGAGGAAGCAGGAGACTGTGTGGCCTGCATTGTGACCTCCCAGCCAGAGATGACAGCAGAGACAGGCAAATGCTGAGACCCTCCAGCAGGGTACAAGAACGGGGCCCTGCATTCCCCCAAGATTCTGGGTCAAATGTCTGGGTGGGCATAGATGCACTTACCAAGGAAGAAGGTCTGGACAATGAGCAGAGCCCTCTGATTCAGGGAGGGGAAGTCATCAAGAGCTCCTTTGTGGACATTTTTGTTTTAAAATGCTCTTGAGTTGTCCAAGTGAGTACGTCAAGCAGCCAATTGGACACAGTGCCTCTGTTTGCTTAGTAGTCATTGGTCGGCACTGATGCCGTGTGAGCACTGGGTAGGTGCCATGGATACAGAGCAAAAGCCTTGGCCTAAGGGAACACGGAGCCCTGAGAGCAGACAGCCTGTGTGGGGCAGTCACTACTACCCGAGATGACTGCCATGATGACATCCCACACGGCTACCACAGGAACCAGAAGAGGGTATTGGGACCATATCTGGTCAGTGTCAGCTAAGCAGAAGAGAGGACGTGGCTGGAAGGAGGGAGAGAGGAAGGGCTTTCCTTGCCAAGGAGGAGTGGGGCAATGAGCCACTCTGTTGTTAGCTGTGGTTTTCAGCAGGTGGTTGTAGGGTGTGGTCAGAGACAATGCTACACAAGTAAGCAGGAGACAGATTATAGCTGTGTGGAGCCTCTTTGTGACAAAAAGATACCTCTTAGCCAAGAAAATTGCCATGATTCTCCATCTTGAATACTGTTACTAAGGATGACCAAGTCTCCCAGTTCTGTGGATGAGAATTTTTAAGCATTAGTTTTGTGGGCATATAAATTTGTCTGAAAAATGATGCTTGTTCTACAGCAGTAGGCTCCATATTTCAGGTGTGTAATCTGTGCCTTTCTTGAAACTTCAGGAGTAGAAGGAGGGAGCTGGGTTTGAAGAAGGTTATTGGGTAGAACAGTGGTCAGACTCCCCACAGTACCTGCAGAAGCTGGGTTTCCCCAGATTTTAGGTAGATGCCAGAAAATGCCACCAGTGGTAGCAGAAACGAAGTGTCTCTGGTGTGGTAAGGTAGCAGAATCTACCTGAGATTCTGAGATTCTGAATCTCAGCTATTTTGAAAGCTTTTCAGTTTTTCCTGGCATTTGAAGGATGAAGTTTCAAAGCTAACCTAGTGGAACACGAGTTATGGTTTCTCTCACAAGTTCCTCACTGTTTTCAGCCTCATTAGCAAACTTAACTCATCTGTGAATTTAAAGGGTCCAAAGTGAATGAGATTTTAGAAGTTCGTGGTCCTTTTCTGTCTGTGGCTCCTCATCACAGACAGGGGTCCTTCCTAATCTGCCCTAGTAAATGTTTGGTCTTAGCTCCTGTCTGTCATCTTTTGGAGTGTAATGAACCACTCCGGAACCCATAGCTTGGAGTGACACTGCCATACTCCCAGTGTGGGTAGCTGCTAGTTCTGCCACGGCTCTGGCCTGGAGTCACAGGTGCAGCTGTATTCAGCGGTCAGATGAGCCCCCCGGAAGAGACCCAGGACTCTAGGTATGGCGTCCAGGATTCTCCAGAGAGCTACACTGGATGTCTTCACAGCTGGAGAAACCCAGTGGTGTTGGGTTCCAGAAGGGACAACATGGACACCATAAGCTCTCTCAAGATCCATCATATGGGTCAGGTGCCAGACCGCTTCTGCCTGTGCTAGTGGTCAGAGTCATTCCCAAGGACAGTGTGGACTCAGGAGGTAGAGAAAGCGGCCCTGCCACATTGAACTGTGGTGTGGTGGCAGGGAGGGATGGACCACAGGGGTCAGTGTTACAACAACATCCCAGACTCCTGAAATGCCATCGGGCGAAACACAGAAAGAGGTGGATGGCACGCTCAAGACAGGCTATGGTGGTGTAAGGCAGGACTGCCTGGAGCCCTCTCTGTTATGGCTTCTTGGTTTTTTTCCAGCCAACATGGGCAGGAATGTCACCTGGCACAAGATCATCCCAACACAAACACAGTGTTGAGGAAAACTGCTGGGGAGGAGCCGGCCCCGATCCCTCTCACTCTTGTACCAGAGGTGTTCTTTGACTCAGATTATACTTTGGAACCCAGAAGCATTAAAAGAGCATGTGTCTGGACAAACCTGGATTGTGCTTTGTTCCAGTAAGTCTGGCTGACCTGCAGTGACTACATTATGTACGTCTCTTTGCAACATAGACCATGGTATTCCCAGGGAGAGTCTGCTTTCGTTTACCTCCTTGAGTGTTATTCTAAGTTTTCTTTCCCCACGTTTCACTTTTCTTTTTGAATTCCCTATGTCCCCAAATAGCAGCCTTTATTTTGGATAAATTTAATAAACTTCTGCACAGACTGGGGCAGTCAACAAACAAATGGGCGGGTCTCTCTCCAACAATCCACAGGAGGAACCAGCAGTGGGAACAAGAACTTTTCTCGCTTTTTCACCCTCTTCTTTTTTAAAAAAATCTGTGCTGGAGACCAAACCTAGGGCCTCTCACATTCCAGGCAAGCACTCTACCCCTGAGCTACATCGCAGCCCTGGCTCCTTTTCTAGAAGTGAAAGACACACCTGGAATAAGGCCGGCTCTCCGCAGCTGTGGGCCAGGAAACTATCCTTTCCTCCCCTGAGAGTGATGCTTCTTGTCAGCAGGAGTTCTGAGCCACAAGCCACAGAAACCAACTCTAGATGCCTTAAAGTGTGAGAAGGATTTAGGAGACAATGTGTCAAAGGGCACAGGCTTGTTAAGCAGGCTGGCAAAACAGGGCTGGTGGCTACTGGACAAGTGCCATGTCCACCCCACCCCCACCCCACACAGCTGGGAGAAGCCTCATCTGCACAGTGGATCCAAGTACTGCCCTCATGTTGCCCACACCACGGGCCTGGACAATGGATGCTGCTCTCCCCAGAAACTGGATGAACACCCCTGTTTCCATCTCCCTTCCAGAATGACTCCTTTCACCCCGCCTCTCTTCATATTCTATTCATTTTGACCCATGTATCCAGTATAGAAATAAATTCTTCTCTTGTTAACCTAAGAAATCAGGACCTTGGTTCCCTTGCTGCTTTTGGGTTCGCAAGTACTACTTGTGTCCACCAAACCAGGCAGTCTTTAAGGGTTGGTGCATCAACCATCATCTTTAAATCTAAGTCAGGGAAACAGACAAAGCACACAAGAAGGCCAAGAGGGTGAGGGACACCAAGTACAAGGTGTTTCACAAGAAATAGAATCCATGGGATTGTAAATCTCAGCTAACCAACATTCGCTAGGTAGACACAGAAAGATGAAAAACAGAGCTGATTATCTGCTCAGCCTGTTTCTGTTCTCTCCTACTCAGCTAGGTGTCCTCTGAGGATAGATTGACTGTGTCTATAGAAAGAGAATATAAATCAATGAAGAGTCACTGTGATGCCAACAACAGCACAGGCCATTTGGGAATATGGCCTAAAGAGGAGGTTTGAGACTGATGCTTAGAGAGGGGAAGCAGTTTTGGTAATCCAAGTCTAGAATCATCACCACAGGAGGAAGGAAGGAAGGAAGGAAGGAAGGAAGGAGGGAAAGAAAGGAAGAAAAGGAAGGAAGGAAGAAAGGAAGGAGTGAAGAAAGAAAGGAAGGAAGGAAGAAAAGAAGGAAGGAAGGAAGAAAAGGAAGGAGCAAAAAGCAAAAGACATTGGAGAAAGTCTTTTGTGCCTCTGAACACCAGGCTCAGGAGGGAGCACACACCCGTGCAGGTAACAGCTACCCTCAGAGGAGCACGGGGTCACCCTTTTTCTCCCTAACTAATGCAAAAAGCAAACCCAGGGAGGTGAAGATGTTTCCCAAGGCCTACAGCTACTTACAGCAGAGCTGAGCAAGTCATATGGCTCTCTTTCTGTCATCCAGAACTTTTTTTTCCTGCCTGAGCAGTCTACTTTCTTCTTCATTCCTCCTTGTGGGTGTTTGTTTGAAATCTGTACCACTGTATTTATTTGGTTTACAAAACACTGAATGTTGGGGACGTAATTTCTTCTGTCACTTGCACAGACTTCTAAGCCAGTCATTGCTCTAGTTGAAAAAATCCACTTTTTATGAGGATCTTCAACAAGTCATCATCCCAAGTGACGTGGGCTCTCAGGGCCTCAGTTTCTCCATCAGAGACTTGATGTGTTGTACAGGCTTCTTTCCAGCTGTGGCAGGCCATCAGTCCAGAAGCTGTAAGATGCTGCCACCATGTGATGTGCTAGTGGGGTGGGGAACTTGTCATCCCCACTGGAGTTTGAGCAGGTGCTGCTGCTAGATGCTCAGGGCTTGGGACTACAGCTGGTACCAGAAGACAGGTCGAGCAACCATGGTGTCCCTGCCATACAACATGAGGACAGACGAGGCCAACATACCCAGGCACTGTCCCCTACTAGCGACAGGCCTGGGGACTGCAGGAGAGAAGCAGAGCAGAGGAAGGAGGAGGGCTTGCTCTACTGGCAAGTGCAAGAACCCAGAAGGGAGGACAGGATGCAGGGACCACAGTAACAGGAGAGAGGGAGAGGGTAGAGTATGGCTGAGGCAGGGGAGGGGATTAGGGAGATAGCAGAAGGGAGAACGGGGAAATATAGTGTAGGTGTTGAACAGCATGAAAAGCTCACTTAGGCTAGTGATGATGAGTTTAAAGAGAGATCTGTTAGGCTGACTATGTGGTTTTCTGTAAGCCTTAGTCAGCACAGAACGGCATTACCAGGTGTGTGGTTGAGCCAAGCAGGCTAGGACAGGGGATGAAGGGTGAGTGCAAGGAGTGTGATGATGGTCGTGATTACACTGTCTGGTCACGGAGTGTGATCTGAGAAAGGAACCAAGTGAGGGTGTAAGAGAGGAAGGGAGCAGAACCCAGGGATAAGACCATGACTTGTGGGCCAGGAAAGGGACAGGATCACTGAAGGCGAGATGTTACTGGAAATGAGCTTCAAACAGGAGGTAGTTACTGGAGAGCTGAATGTTTGAGGCTGATATTCAGAGAGAGGAAGCCATTTTGGTAACTGGTATCTTGAGTTCAAGGGAACAAGGGAGAGAAGGAAGAAATGGAGGGAAAAATGAGACAGATTGAAAGAGAGAAGAAAGGAAGAAAGGAAGGGAAAGAGAAGAAGGAAGGAAGGAGGAAAAAGGAAAGGGAGGAAAGAAGTTGGTTGGGAGGAAGGAAGGGCAGGAGGTTGGTTAAATAAGAATGTGGCAGAAAAGAATGAACAACCATTTTTTAAAAATCTATTTGCATTTTTCAAAGAGGTATAATAGATATGACGTTAAATAAAAGATAGTACTCAAAAGAGAGGAGAGCTAGATAGGGAGAAGGGGAAAAGAAGGAAGGGAAAAAGAAAAGAAAGAAGACAGGGAAAAAATGAAAAAATGTAAATAAACCTGTGGCAAATAGGGAAGGGTGGAATGGAAGGGAAGGGTGGGGAAGACGGGGAACCAAGATACATCATGTACAGGTATAAAAGAACCATGTTGAATATGATCGTTATGTATACATGTACCAATACATGTTCTTGGTTAAAAAAAAATCTATTTGCATGTTGAAATTTATAAATTACAAATTAGTTTTACCAGAATGTGTTCCTAAATGTTCCTAAATGTCCTTACCTTTGTGGCATACATCAATAGCTCAGCTTCCCGAGCAAGTGGCTGCCTTGGCCACTGTGGAATGTCTGGCGCAGGACATTGAAAGCAAAGGCAAATTATCACATTCTACAGGGTCTGGAAAATATCAGAAACCAGGATTAATGTTCCTGTCTGTGTGAAATGTTATCAGCCATCTCATAGTTTGGCTAGCACCTCATAATCACTGGCCTGCAGGGACATTTGGAAATATCTGTGTAAGTTAATCTTATCGAAAGCTAATCCAACCCAAACCTTTATCTTAAAGACTGATTCATGTAGAGCCCACAGGTCTCGCACTAATCTTGAAACTGTCTAGAATTGTCTTTTCCCTATGGCAACATTCAGGTCTTTACTGAGTCCTTAATTCTTATGTCTACATAGTCTGTTATATCCCTTGGTTCCAAACTTTAGCCATTAAATAATATGTTCTCCAGTCAGAATTCCAAAACATATATTTTTCTTCATTTCAAATTATTTGATCTGTTACTAGAAGAGACAAAGCATGCTGGTCTTTGTACCATGTTTGGGAAGAAAAGGGATTTCCTGTGAACACTACCAGAGTCTGCACATCTTAACATTCTACACTCAAAAGACGTTTGTGAGAGAAAAGGAAGATAATACAACAATGAATTAAATATGAATAAGGGAGGACCAACTCCTTTGCATAAAGTTGAGAGCCTTGGGTTTGCTCATCTGTGACTGTGCAAGGGTGGGAGAAATCATGTTATTCAGAGAGATAACTATGGTATTCCGTATTTCATCATCTATTGTGCCTCTGCTTGTTTAATTTCATTTCTTTACATGGGCTGGTTAAAAAAAAAGTAATTCAGGAAACTTTTGCTGGTGTGATAAAAGAAGTGTACTACTTTTAAATTCTCCATAGAGTAAGTGTCTTTTGAGAACTGGTGTTCTTATTTACAGGAGGGCAATTACATCTACATAAACCAGATTGGTGAATGAGACCTCACTTTTTAAGTTGATCAGTGTCACAAAAATAGATGGTGTTGTGAAATAAAAACACTGGGAAAAACAGTGCTGTTTCATTTAAAGTTATTGTACAACATTTAAAATCCAGTTTGTCCAACAGACATTGGAAACATTTTATTCCTATGGGCAGATCTTAAAGCAAATTGAGGCTCCATGGAATATAAAAATTGTTATGGTAAAAGAACCTCTGCTATGCTTGTAAAAGCAAATAAGTTGTAAATCATTCTAACATATTTGTGTGTATGTGTGTGTTTTTTTTCTCTACTGCACACGAGTCCCATACATTTCTCTGTTCTCAAGGTCATATTTAAAAGACATGTGAGTCCAGTGTCCCTAAAGGACTAGAAATTTGAGATGGGGAGAAATTGCTCACTAAAGCCATGCAGAACTGAGCTCCTTCTGCACTCATGGAGCCAGTCCTGTTCCTTGTTTTAGTTCTGCTCTGTGACCTCATGTCACTGTACACTTGGCACTTGTTTCTCCAAATTTAGGGTGTATTTTTTTTTAACCAAGACCATGTATTGGTACATTGTATATGTAATGATCATATTCATGATGGTTATTTTGTACCTATACATGATACATCTTGGTTTCCCCCCCTTCCCCTCCCTTCCCTTCTGTCACCCCACCCTTTCCTATTTGCAGCAAGTTTATTTGCATTTTTCCATTTTTTCCCTTTCTTATTTTCTTTTCCCCTTTTTCCCTATCTAGTTCTCCTCTCTTTTGAATGCTATCTTTTTTTAACATAATATCTATTATACCTCTTTGTCCTTATTTACACTTATGATTTCTCATATCAGAGAAACAATTCAGTGTGGACTCATGAATGTCTGATTTATTTCACTTAAAAGTATGTTCTCAAGGTGCATCCATTTAACTACAGATGTCTCTAGTTCATCCTTTTTATGGCAGAGTAGTACTCCGTTGTGTAGAAAAACTACATCTTTAGCCATTCATTAGTTATTGGGCATTTAGGTTGTTTCCAACACTTAGCTATTACAAATTGTGTTGCTATGAACATGGTTGTGCATGGATTGCTGTGGTATGATGATTTTAATTCTTCTGGGAAGATATCAAGCAGAGGAATAGCTGGGTCAAATGGAACCTCTAGGTGTAGTTCTCTGAGAAATCTCCACACTGATTTCCACAGTGGTTGGACCAGTCTACATTCCTCCCAACAGTGGAGGAGGTTTCCTTTTTCCCTGCAGCCCCGCCAGCATTTGTTATTGGTTGATTTCTTGATAATAGCTGTTCTTTCTTAAGTGAGATGGAATCTTAGTGTTGTTTTGATTTGCATCTCTTGAATGACTGATGCTGTTGAAAACTTTTTGTATATTTATTTGCTATTTTTATTTCTTCATCTGAGAAATGTTTATTCATTTCAGATGCCCATTTTTGGATTGGGTCTTTAAATTTGGGGGGGAGTTGATTTTTTTGAGTTCTTTATATATTCTACATGTTAGACCTTTGTCTGAGACAGCTGGCAAAATTTTTTTCCCAGTCTGTGAGTTTTTGCCCCACTCTATTGGTGATTTCTTTTGCTGTGCAAAAGCCTTTTAATAGGATGTGGTCCCAAGCACTGATTCTTTGTATTATTACCCGTGCAGTCTGGGTTCTGTTCATAATTTTTTTTCTTACACCTATGTCTTCAAGAGTTCTTCCTATTCTATTCTCCAGTAGATTTAGTGTTTCTGTTTTAATGTTTAGATCTTTGATCCACTTTGATTTTAGCTTAGTACATGGTGAGAGACATATATCTAGTTTTAGTTTTTGGCATGTGGCAAGCCAATTTTTCCAGCACCATTTATTAAAGAATCTATTGGCTCCTTTGTCGAAGATGAGGTATTTGAATGTCTTTGGAGTTGTTTCTGCATCTTCTAACCTGTTCCATTGGTCCTTGGGTCTGTCTTTGTGCCAGTTCCATACTGTTTTTATCACAGTAGTTTTATAGTATGATTTTAAATCAGGGATTGTGATTCCTCCTGCCTTATTCCTGTTGCCCAGGATTTGTTTTTGCTGTTCTTGGTCTCTTTTGGTTCCAGGTGAATTTCATGATTGTTTTCTCTAATTCTATGAAGTATATTATTGGTATTTGGATGGAATTGCATTAAATCTGTATAGTAATTTAGAAAGTATGGCCATTTTTCACTATGTTGGTTCTTCCTACCCCTGAACATGGGATATCTTTCCATTGTGTGAAATCCTTTTCAATTTCCCTTTTTAGAGTACTGTAGTTTTCAATGAAAAGATCTTTTACTTGTTTTATTCGATAGATTCCTAAGTATTTCATTTTTTTGATGTGATTGTGAAAGGAATATCTTCTGTTATTTCTTTCTCAGTGAGTTTGTTATTTGTATATAGGAATGCTATTGGCTTTTGGGTGTTGCGTTTGTATCCAGTTATGCAACTGAATTTAGTTATTAAATCTAGAAGTTTTTGGTGGAATTTTTGGGGTCTTCTATGTAGAGTACCATGTCATCCACAAATAATGATAGTTTAACCTCTTCCTTTCCTATATTTATTCCTTTTATTTCTTTCTCTTGCCTGATTGCTCTTGCTAATGTTTCTAGAACTATATTGAATAATAGTGATGATAGTGGACAACCTTGTCTTGTTCCAGATTTTAGTGTGAAAGCTTCCAGTTTCTGACCATTTATTGTGATGTTGGCTGTTGGTTTGTCATAGATGGCTTTTATCAGATTTAGATATAGACCCTTTATTCCTAATTTCTTTTTTTTTAAAACCAAGAACATGTATTGGTACATTTTACATATTATGATCACATTCATCACATTTATTTTGTACCTGAACATGATGCGTCTTGGTTCTCCCCCCTCTTCCCCACCCCTCCCCTCTGTTATTCCTAATTTCTGTAGAGTTTTTATCACGAATGGGTGTTGGATTTTGTCAAATGCTTTTTCTGCATCTATTGAGATGATCATGTGATTTTTATCTTTGATTCTGTTGATGTGGTGTATTACATGTATTGATTTGCGTATGTTGAACCATCCCTGCATCCCTGGGATGAATCCTACTTGGTCGTAGTGTATAATCTTATTGATAATCCATTGCATTCTGTTTGCCAGTATCTTATAGAGAATTTTTGCATCTATGAATGAACATTGGGAAATTGGCCTGTAGTTCTCTTTTTTGGTTGGATCCTTTTCTGGTTTTAGTATCAGGGTAATGCTTGCTTCCGGGAATGATTTTGGAAGTACTGCTCCCTTTTCAACTTCATTAAAGAGTTTGAGGAATAGTGGTCTTAGATCATCTCTGAATAACTTGTAGAATTCAGCTGTGAAACTGTCATGACCTGGGCTTTTCTTTATTGGTAAGTTTTTAATTACCTCTTCAATTTCAATGACTGATATTGGGTTATTTAGTATTTTTATCTCTTCTTGATGCAGTTTTGGTAGTTCATATGTTTCTAAGAATCTGTCCATTTCTTCAGTGTTTTCCATCTTGTTTGAGTATAAGTTATCGAAGTAGGTGCTGATGATCTTTTGGATTTTCATAGGATCAGTTGTGACTTCACCTTTTTCATTTTTTATTGCATGGATTTGGGTCTTTTCTTTCCTTTTTTTGATAAGATTGGTTAAGGGTTTGTCTATTTTATTTAATCTTTCAAGGAACCAGCTCTTTGATTCGTTGTATTGTTTTCTTAATCTAAGATGCATTAATTTCAACTCTGATCTTAATTTTCTCTCTCATATGAGCTTTGGGTTTGATTTGTTCTTCTTTTTCTAAATGTTTTGAAGTTCAACATTAAGTTGTTTATTTGAGCTCATCCTGTGTTCCTGATGTGGGAGTTCAATGGAATGAATTTCCCTCATAGCACTGGTTTCATTGTATCCCATAGGTTCTGTTATGTTGTATTGGCATTAGCACTGAATTGTGTAAATTGCTTAATTTCTTCTTTAATTTCTTCTGTGACTCAGCTGTTGTTCAGAAGGCTGATATTTGGTTTCCATGTGTTTATGTGGTTTTTTTGGTTTCTGGTACCATTGAATTCCAGGTTTATGGCACTATGGTCCGATAGTATGCATGGGATAATTTCAATTCCCTTACATTTACTTAAACATGCTTTATGAGCTAGTTTGTGGTCTATTTTGGAGAACGTCCCATGTGCAGCTGAGAAGAATATGTATTCTGCTGTTGTGGTGTGGAACACTCTGTAGACATCTGCTAAGTCCATTTGTTCACAGATTCGATTCACTTCTGATATTTCTTTGTTAATTTTTTGTCTAGTTGATCTGTCTATTTGTGACAGTGGGGTATTGAAGTCTCCCATTATAACTGTGTTAGTGTTTATTTGATCTTTCCTGTTCCTCAATATTTGTTTTATGTAGTTAGGTGCACCGATATTTGGTGCATAAATATCAATGATTATTATTTCTTCCTCTTGGAGTTTTTCCTTGAGAAGTATGTAGTAACCTTCTTTGTCCCTCTTGATCAGTTTTGGTTTGAAGTTCACTTTATCTGAGATTAGGATAGCTACCCCTGCTTTTTTCTGGGTTCCTGTTGCATGAAATAGTGTTTTCCATCCTTTGATTTTCAGTCTATGAATTTCCTTTTGGGTTAAATGTGTCTCTTGTATGCAGCATATTGATGGATCTTGTTTCTTGATCCATTCTGCTAGTCTGTTTCTTTTGATTGGTGAGTTGAGACCATTTACATTGGTGGTTACAGCTGTTATATATTGACTTATCTTTGTCATAGATCTTTTCTGTTGTTGGTTCTGTGTGTCACCTCAGTTTAACTGCTTGTCTTGCCTGGTGGATTCTTTTTATTAGTGTCCTTGTAATTATAATTTCCTTTTTCCTTTTCTAGGATATCCTTCAAAATATTTTGTGGAGGTGGTTTGGAGGTCATGAGTTTCTTCAGTTGTTCATTGTCATGGAAGTATCTTATTTCATTGTTGAGTTTGAAAGATAGTTTGGCCGGGTACATCAATCTGGGTTGGAGATTGCTTTCTTTTAAATCTTGAAATACTTTGCTCCAGGGCCTCCTTGACTTAAGGGTTTGTGTTGAGAAGTCTGCTGTGATTCTGATGGGTTTACCTTTATAGGTGATTTGTTTTTTCTCTAACAATTTTCAGTATTCTACTCTTTTGTTGAATTTCTGGAATCTTGATTATTATATTTCTTGGTGTAGATTTATTTTGGTCATGGGCAATTGGAGTTCTATATGCATCACTTATCTGTATGTCAAGTTCTCTTCTCATTCTTGGGAAGTTTTCAGTTATTACTTCTGTAAATATTCTTTTTAGATCATTTACACTGTCTCCTGCTTTTTCATTCACTCCAATCAATCTTATGTTGTTTTTCTTTGCATCGTCTTGCAGTTGTTGTATTGATTTTTCATGTTCTCTAGCTATTTTATAAGAAATTTTCCTTTTCATGGTCATGGACTGCAGTCCTGTCTTCTAGGTCTGAGATTCTGTCTTCACTTTCATTCAGTCTCCTGCATATACTTTCAAGGAAGTTTTTGATTTCTTGGCTATCTGTTTGGCTCTGTTTCATGGGTTCTATTTTTTTGCTGAGTTGGGTGATCAGGTTTTTCAAAGCTCCTCTGTTTTTTTATCTGTGTGTACTCTAAACTCACTAAGCAGGTCTTTCGTTATGATCATCATCTCTTTCTTAACTTGGCCAATTATTTCTAATCTGATGTTCTCTATGGCCTCGTCCATCTGTTTTTTAACTTTTGCTGCTATCATTTCTGAAAGTTTGGTTGGGTGTTTTCTAATTTCTTCTATTTCATTGTCCTCTGGATTTGTTCTGGGTGAGCTGGGGGGGCGGGCTGGGGTTATATTTTACTTCTGGGTCTCATCATTTTCTTTATGCCTATATGTATTTCCCCCTTTTAGTTTCAGTCTTAATTTTTATATTTTGTTTAAGGGAGGTTACTTGAAGACAAATATCAATGCTTTCCAAGGAGAGGTCTGTTCCTTCAGTGTCTTCTAGGTATATGCGGTTCTTGGCTTTTGTGTCTGTCTCAAGGCCCTGGACTATGTTAATGATTATTACCCCAGATAATTACAGTATTACCATATGGGAAAGTACAACTGATTATAACCTGTATAACACCTTTGTTACACTAGTACATTGGCAATTGCCATAGCATGAATTACATTCGTGAAATTGACCGACTGTGGTAACTATTAACTTTATATCTTTAACCATAGGAGCAAGGTCAACACAATTATAAAGCAGAATCCAATATAAATCAGGATTTTGTATGTAGTGGGTTTCCCATTAATAAACTGGTTTGTACTCTGTGTGTAGGGGAGATAATGAGGGATAAGGAAAGGGAGAGAGGTCAATAAAGAGAATTCTAGTAGATGCAAGATGTAAGGATAAAAGGATGTTACTTATACTTTGGGAAACTTGAGGAGATAGGAAGAGTGAAGCATGGGAGTAGTGGGACAAACCATATAGAATCTAGACAATATTCACTCATATGAAAAATGATAGCGAGAAAACAAAAAGGAATAAGAAAAATCAGAGTATTTGTTTGAGGAAGGAGAGCTATGAGCAAGGCAGGAGTCAATAAAAGTAAAAACCTAAACAACAACAAGAAAAAATAGGTAGAAAAGAGAACACATGAGACAGGTAACAAAGTGAATAAGAGAAAGAAAAAAGGAAAGGAGAAACCAAACAAATATGTACATATAGTATATATACGTGTACATATACATACAGTGGGATTTCTCTGATGTCCATTCCTCTATGGCAGTGCGCAGGCCAAGACCTGATTCTGTGCTTGTTAGCCCTACTGAGTCTGCAGTGGTTAGTGCTGGGTACTGTGTTGATTCTGGCTCCAAGCACAGAGTCTGGGGCAGTTTTCAGCCTGCAGCTCTCTGGGAGATCCTTGGTAACCTCCCCATGTCTGCTTACCCTTTGTATCTCTAAAATTTTCTGCAGTGGCACAGGTTTTATTAGCTCTACTAGGTAGTAGTGGCTTGGATCGAAGAGAAGTGTTAAAAAAAAAAGGGAGAGATATAGAAAGAGAGGCAACAGTGACTTCTGTCCAAGATCTTTCTCCCACCTTACTTGAGTTTCACCCAGCCAGCGTGGATCAGAAGCCCAAGAGCCTGCAGACCAGCTGGCTCAAGCCTCAGGTCCATCTGTGGAGCACTGAGTCTTCCCTGGAAGGGTGTGGCGCTGGCACAGATCAGCAGCCCAGGAGCCTGCAGACCAACCTGCTCAAGCCTCAGGTCCATCCGTTGAGCACTGAGTCTTCCCTTGGATGGATTAATTTAATGAGGATGATTATCAAGTAGATGTTCAATGATTGGGAAGTAGGAAATGTCCTGACAAGCTGTGTGGAAGGGTAGCATGTGGCCCCCAAGGTGGACAGGAGGCTGGCAGCTGGTGGTTGTCATAGAGTGTCCAAGGGAGAGGCTCAGCCTTTCTGCCTCCTGCCCTGGTGGTTCTGGGAAGCCACAGTCTCTAGAAAGGGAAAGCTCAAGCTTCAGAATCAGGATGAAACCAACCAACAATCATAGGACTGTTATTCTTTGATCTACTCTGACGAGTAAATAAAACCATCTTTGCCTTCCCCTGGAGACTCATTGATTAGGAATTCTAGTTTTTAAAAATGGAATAAAGGGGCTGGAGATTTAGCTCAGTGGTTAGAGTGCTTGCCTAGCAAGCACAAGACCCCAAGTTTGATCCCTGGCACCAAAAAAAACAAAAATGAAAACAAAAAATGGAATAAAAATTTTAAGCATGCTATTTTAAAATTAAATGGAGAGAAACATAAATGTTTTACGACAATGCAATCTTTATAGAGTTTTATTCCTACTGGACAATCTAAAGGCAAATCGAGGTTCCTTGAAATACAGTTAAAAATATTTTATTTTATTTTGATTAACAAGCATTAATTGTACATGTTAATGGAGTTCAGTGTGATATTTCAACACACTCATACAGTGTACACTGATCCAATCCAGCCTTCCTTTATGGACCTGCTCTTCCAACCCTTAGCAATCCCTAGTAATTACTACTGGACATTCAAGTCAATGAATTTTATCTTTCATATGTGTAAAAGAACATACTGTGCATGTCTTTATGTGTCTTGCTTATTTTATTCTATGTAATGTCCTCCAATTCAGTCCATTTTTCTGCAAATGACAGAATGTCATTGTTCTTTATGGCCAAATAATAGTTTATTGTGCACATAATCCACATTTTCTTTACTTATTCATTTCTTTATGGGCACCTAAGCTGATTCCACATCTTAGCTATTTTGAATAGTGCTGTAGAAAACATGGGTGTGCAGATATTTCTTTGTGTGCTGTATTAGAGGAACAGATATAGATATATGATTTTACAAAGGATTTGCTAGGTAGGCTTACAGCAGCCACTTGTGGAATCAGAGGTGGAAGAATGCAAAATTGTCATCTGCATCCTGGAGAGCCAAACGATCTAGTTGAAAGTCAAAAGCCTGGAGCCCACTGCAAAGTCTTGTGCAAATCTGTGTGGGAAACCTGGAGAGGCCGCTGGAAACCTAAAGGAACTGGAGACAAATGTCCATAGGCAATGGTGAAGACTGGAGCTCCTCCAAAGAAGAAAAAGGGACTAGTTTCTTCTTTCCTTTTTGTTCCATCTTGGTTACAAGCCTATTGATTGGTGCCACCCATGCCCAGGGTGGGGCTTCCCTCCTCACTTTGCAGCCTACATGTCAATCATCCACAGACACACACAGAGCTTTACTAATAAGCTGCCTGATTCTTTCTCAAGTCAAGTTGACACATCACAGTTAACAATCACATATGGCTGACTTCTTTTCTTTGGGATATGTACCTAGAAGTGGGATTGCTGGATTATACAGTAAATCTATATTTAGTTTTCTAAGGAAGCTTCATACTATTTTTCATAATGGCTGTGCTAATTTGCATTCCCATCAACAGTGCATGAGGACTCCTTCTTTCTCCACATTTTCACCAGCATTTGTTATTTTTTGTTTTTTTGATAGTAGTCATTCTGACTGGGATAAGATGATGTCTCACTTCAGTTTTGATTTGCATTTTCCTGATGGCTAATGATAACTGAGAAATTTTTCATGTATTTGTTGGCCATTTATAGTTCATCTTTTGATAAGTGTTTATCCACATTGCTTGCCCATTTTTAATTGGATTACATGGTTTTTTTGTTATTAAACTTTTTGAGTTCCTTATGTATTCTGGATAGGAATCCTTTGTCAGGTGAATAGTTGGCAATATTTCACCCTATTCTACAGGTTCTTCTGTGACTGTTTCCTTTGCTGTGCAGAAACTTTTTTTTTTTTTTTTGGAGACAGGGTCTCAACATGGGAAATATGTAACCAGCCTAGAAACCTTGAATTTGAACTCACTGCACAACCATTTGCATGCATCTATTAAGGATGCTGTCACCACATTTCACAATGTCCTCTTTACAAGAATCTTGGGGATGGCATCTCATTGGTGTCTTTTCTAGAAATAACTATGATTCTTCTGAATGATTGTTTTGGTTTTTGTCTGAAGGACACAAGAGACAATCCAAGTTTGCTTTCTATGTTGGCTGCTGGATAGCCCAGGGCTAAATCTGCAGCATAAAATATCACAGACTGCAGCATGACCTTGATGTCATTTCTGTCTTCATTATACTTTTCTTATCCCAGGTCCTCATATACATTTTCTTGTTTGCTTCCACACTGTGGATACCTTCTCAGATTGACTTCATTCTTTCCTGGTTACCCCACCTGATACTAGAGGTCCAATCATGGGAGTCCACAGGGGATAATGCAGGTCTTTTGCAAAAAAGAGGAGGAAGAGGTCTGCTAGTCAGGAGAGGACTGGTCACAACAGGACCTGCCAGATAAATTCACTTCAGATGTTAAGTTTCCAGACCTTTAGTTAGGCATTCTCATCTATCGGAACTGAAAGGCTCAAGATTCTCTGAAAAGTCATCACAAACATTGATTGAATGCATTTTCTCTTCACTGACTTGGACCAAGGGAACACAGCCACATGGAAGGTGCCAAGAGTCAGTCTCAGTGGAAGCACCATACAGAGACAGCCTGGTCAGCTCCATCCTGGCCAGCACTGCAAAAGGTCTCATGGTGCTCTGGTGGCTTGACCTTCAATGAGCCCTTCTGAGAAAATGCACTGTGCTCCTCTGCTCAAAGCTGAGAATACGGGCCTTGATTTGCATTTGAACAGCAAGGTCAGTGCACCTGCATTTTTGTATTCTGTGTGACCCTGAGGGTGAGCCTTGTTCCTGAGAACAGGTTACTGGGGACCCACCAGCTAAGCTATTGGCAGTTGTGAGATCTCTGCCAAGCAGGAGCATCCTTCATGGCAAACATTTCTCAGCACACTTGCCCATGTGGAAAGGCCTTTGCTCTTTCAGACTGCTGTGCTAGTTACAGGGAGGGCTGAACATCTAGAGTCTCCAGTTCTTCACACACATGTAGATATGGGCATGCACATTTGTGTGGGTACACACCCATGCATGCACACATGCACACACACATTCTTACACATCCACCCCTCCTGGTTTAATTTGGAAAAGGTCCTTGGCTATCAACCTGATGTGATAAATGCTAGAGTGAGATGGAAGAATGAGGAATGGGAAAATTGAAAAAATAAAATTCGAATTTTTTTAGGGATGTCATTTAACCCATTTTGCTGATCTCTTCAGATGAAAATCCACCATCATGCTTCTTCCTTATGTTGTGTGTTTCTGAAAACTACCTTATTTCCTTCATTGGAAGTTTCTCCCAAAATTAGCTTGTTAACCTGTAGCAAACCCACATTGTCAGTGTGCCACTGGTGGGGTGGAGCTACCGGAGTCTCAGGACAAAAGCCTTTGTTCCAGGGGTCCCAGCAGGCCACCTGTCCTAAAATGCCAGTGAAGGAGATGAGCACTGGGGAAGGACAAGAAAAGAACTTTATTGGTTTTTTTTTGCAGAGAGGAGTGCTGGGGATCAAACTCAGAGCCTTGCGCTTGTTAGGCAAGCACAAGCACTCTAACCACTGAACTAAATCCCCAACCAGGAAAAGAACTTTAATCAGCAGGGTCATACAGGAAAGGATAGATAAAGAGTTTCAAGATCTCTTTACAAGGGGCTGACAGGAACTTTGGGAGCAAAGGCAAGGCTTAGGGGTCTGTGTAGCTGAGGAGTTTGCATAGCTGGCAGCTTAGGGAATCTTGGTCAAGCCTGTGGTCTGGTTGATGTTATCTCACGACTGGTTCTGGGAGGTTCTGGGAAAGCCATTATGCTGGATGGAGCAATTTGGTTCCCATGGTGAGGTAAAGGAAGGGTAGCCCAGGGCATTCTCATCATAGGGTGATCTGTTCTGTGAAGCTCACCATGGTGGAAGTAGCTTGGTCTCTTGTCATAAAGATGTCTGTTGATCAGACCTGCCCTTCTTGAAACCTTAAGTGACTGCAGAAGAGGTCAGGTAAGAAAGAAAAAAAGTTAAAGAGGTGAATGGAGTGAGAGAGGGACAGAATGGAGGTAGCTGGGGCAGTGACCGGGCCTCCCTCAGTAAGAGAGTCTTCACCACTGAGCCTAGTGGGCTGATCAGTCTTGACATGGTGGTCATTGCTCACTTTGGGTGCTCTTTGTTCACAGCCCAGCACCGCATTGTGTGCATCTCTACTCGAGAGAAGCCAAGTTTTACATTACAGGTGAGCTAAGAGAGCCTTGAAATGTTTTAAGAATGAATGCTTTCAGCTGAGACCCCAATCAGTGAAGTCTTAGAGAAAGACAAATGGAATCCTAAAATCCAGGATCAGACCATCACTGTCTCACTTTTAATGTCATAGAACCGGCCTGCTTCCCCTTCCTGATCTCCCATTTCACAGACTTGTCCTAACAGTACAGTATGTGCATTGTAGTTTGCCATCTCTGATATGACAATCTTGCTCAGAGGTTACTCTAAATGTAGCTTATTTTTCTTGTATCTGCCATGAATTTTCTCAAGAGGATATCTGTTGCTTGTCCATATAGTGAGCTAAACAAGAATTCCTGTATCTCTTCATTCCATTCTTTGAATCACTCATTCCATCATTGCACCAGAAAGTTTGTGAGCACCTGCCAAGTACTGGACATGGTGAATAAAGACACGAGATCTCAGAAAAAGTCAGTGGTGAATATGGGCAGGAATGGGCATAGTGAAAGGTTCTGTGTCTCCATGCCTGTCATGCCTGCACTGATGGAGCTTATGGTCCAGTAAAAAATAACAGTAAAAACCATCCTCTGTCACTGGTGGTTACTCATCATTTTCCATATACTGTTTTATTTTATTCTTACAAGGACCCATTTTGCAGGTGAGGAAACAAGCTTGGGCTAGCTAAATACCTTTCTTTAAACCGTATGTGTTAACTACTGCCTCCCCAGAAATAATATTCTTCTATGTTGACATTCAGATGACATTATATCTCCATAAAAATTTTAAACTAAGTTAAATATATTTAAGGACTGACTTTCAACAAGTAATTCCTTGATTCAGGCTTCTCTCAAAATGAAATTTCTTAAGGACTCTTAACATTCACTTTCTATCCTGTTACTCACTACCATTTCTTGTGTTTTCTCTCCTTTATAACCTCACTGTGAATGACTGTTTTGTTTGAACTATTCTCATCTTACATCTGCCTTTGCTTTCTACTATTCCTAAGCTAGTTAGGAACTCTGATGTCATCCATCTCTTTAAATTCTTCTTTTGTCTTTTTCCCCTGTGTCAAATAAGCATGCTTAGGACTCGGCTATCCTGAACAATATGCACACACTCTGCCTCTAGCAGCAAAGGCCGTGGTTGGCCTGCTCTCCTTCCTGGCTTTGCCCATTACTTCTCTTCTCTCTGAGTTACAGCCCAGGTGATGTGCACTTGTGGCTGTTTCACCTGTTGTTTCTGTCTCCCCACCACCAGCTCCCTACCTTCTCATCCACACAGGGTCGTCAATCTCCTGAATGAACATCCAGTTGCAAAATGTTTTTTCTTGCAATGAACTCTGTGCCTCAAGACTTCCAACCATGAGTCGTGAGGTGGCCTCTGGAACTACATCTGCTCACAGTTCCCCGCAGAACTCTGCAGATAGTCCTGGAAGGTGATCGCCATTTTCTCCAAAGTCTTCTTTTCTGAAAAGTCTTGACTTTTCAAGTCGTTCTTCGAAAATATAACCTTGAGTTTCCAAAACCCTGTAGGTTTCTTAATGTGTAATTAATAGTCCTTTATAATTACATTCAAATGAGTTCTAATCCATTTGTTAAAGGAGAAAATATTTAGGAAGTACAAGCTAGATTGTAGGGCTTTATTTTGTAGCGTAAGTGATCTTTTGTGGATAGTGCCCAAGGGAAGGATACCAGCCGCGTCATACTTTTGGTCTATGCAATCAGCGAAATTGTGTACAACTGTAGTCCCAGAACTCTGAGAGCCTGAGGAAGATCACAAATTCAAACCCAGCATCGTCAACTTAGTGAGACCCTCTCTCAAAATAAAAAAAGAATTGAGAGTACAGCTCAGTGTGAAGACCCTGAGTCCAATCCTCAGTACTGTGAGGAAAAAAAAAACCAAAACAGCAAAATTATCGAAGTGTTTATTAAATGCAGCAATATATATTAATAAATTGCATGGTTTTTACAAGGCGTAGAATTTTCCTTTTATTCCTGTCAATTTTTAGTGTACTAGATTCTGCCTACTAAGATCATTTTAGATCATAATTCTACTTTCAAGGCATAGCAGTAACTTCCTGTCAGGAGCATCTTGTGTGTTTCCTTTTAAGTTTTTGATGAAAATGTTGAAGGCGGTATGGTGCCCCATTTTCAAAGGCTCTTCACACCCACCACCTTCTCCTGCTTCTGGAGTGCAGGCCTTGGAATGTACCCAGCCTGTGCCCCGTTCTGATCCCACAGTGAGCATTGAGTGCATGTACTTCCAGCTTGATAGCAGCCTCTCTTGCAGGGCTCCCACCTGGTGACACTTCAGCACACACCTGGCTGCTCTCTGGCATCTTCACGTGCCACCACCCACCCCAGCCCATCCCACCCCCGCCCCATTAGCCTCCCGTGTGCTCAGTTATGACCTACAGGTCAGGGCTGTCACCATCCTGCATTTCACTTTGTTGTCCGTGACTACCTTGAGCATATGTCTTCAGAATACAAAACATGGGTGGCACCTGAAACTCAGACTCATGATTATGAATGAATAGAAGGTGATGAGATTTGTGACTGTTTGGGGAGAACACTTTGGACTAAGTGTAAACACATCTCCTTGTTCCTAGATTCTCTCTCGCATCAACCCCCCGATGAAGACCAGGTGAAACCACTGCAAGGGACAGTTAGCTGTAAACTCAGCCTCTCTTCTAACTCCCACTCTGTTGTGCTCGGCCAGGAACCTACTGCCAGCAGAGGGAAGTAGAAGCCATCATGGAAGGCGACGAGGAAGACAGAGGCTGCTGCTGCTGCCAGCCTGGCCACCTGCCCCACCTGCTGTCCTGTAATGCTGCCTTTCACCTTCGCTGGCTCACCTGGGAGGTCACACGCACACAATACATCCTGGAAGGCTACAGCATCATCGACAACAATGCAGCCACCATGTTGCAGGTGTTTGACCTCCGCAGGGTCCTCATCCGATACTACATCAAGGTACCACTGTGCCCACAAACATTGTCTGAGGAATCATGCTGGGTGGACAAGGGCAGGTCCTGAAGAGCTTTGCAGAAAGCTGGATTTCTCCCAGCTTCTGAATTGGAGATCCAGCTGAATTGGGGAACCACTGTCCTCATGTAAAATCCAACAGGGCCTTGCATTAGCCTCAGCTCTGTGTCCTGCCTTATGCTCCCAAGTCTGGCACAGCACACACCCTGTTTTCACTTTCACCCAGTGCAAGGTACTGGTAATAATGGTGATGATAAAGTTAGCACTGTAGGAAGTTCATATGCCTCGATGTTTGAGTTATACTGCATCACATTAGATGCCCTGCAAATTGTCCACTTTAGAACTAGACTAACTGTTTAAACTCATGATAAAAACTCAAAAATATAGCTAGTAATCTGGCAGGAATGAGTTCTGATGGCCTTTTCTCCTCAGGCATGTGGAGACTGTTACATCTTTCCTCAGTTGCTCAGAAAATGTGTGGTTTGGAGTGTGGGAGCCAGGGTGGGAAGCAACACAGGTGGGAGAGAAGGGACACTCAGCTCTTCAGGAGGCCAGGGGCTCCATGGTTCCCTCTCACCCCTGGACATGCCTGTGCTCACCTGTCCCCTCTGCTGACTCCTGAAATGTGCATCCCAGCCCCTGTGGGTTCTCTAAGATGGCAGGTTGAAATCTGACAAATAAATCTAAGGTTCTGTGCGGACAGAGGAAGGCTGAGGGAGGTGCTGGGCTTGTAAGGAAACCAGGCCCTGTGCTCTCCTAAGGAAAGGGAACAAGGGCAGGTTCCCACCTGGGAAAGGAGAGGCATGGCATTTTTCTGAGCAGGGAAGACCCTGGTGCCAGTTCCCCCAGCAAGTGAAGTGACTGCAAAGTCCTGTTCCTACTCCGCATGCTGAGGCTGTGGGCCTGGGGTGCATGCACCCAAGAACTTACAGCTTTTTGTAAGCCCCCTAAGTGGTTTGATACCTCTAGGCTTGGGAACCACTGCAAACATGTGAGCTCAAATTAATGCCAAGTCAGACCCTGTTTCACTTCTGTTGACCTGGTCAGGCCTCTGGACAGAACACTTAGGACCCTTCCGCCCTTCTAGCTCAGAATGCATCCCTCTGTCGGGTTAAGGGAAACTGCAGGAGGCTGATGGGCTAATGGAGCAGAAGCAGCAGCATTGGGGAGAAAATAAATGAACTCTTTGTTTTGGGCATGGGTTGCTTGGTGAGCAAACCTGCTGCCTCATAGCTCAGAATTATTTCAGGTTTCAAGAGTTTGGTGTTATTCTTTTTATGATTTTCCTGTTGGGTAGGTACACTGAAATGGCAAGGAACTTTGAAATGATTTCTTTACACAAAAGAATTTTTTTAAATCTTCTAATAAACTGGGTCACTTCTCCCACCTTCTATGAATATATTTGAAATTATTTCCTTCCTAATGAGTGGACATTTTCCCTGCTGTGTCCTCCATCTCTCCCTCAATTTATTAGTTCTTGAAACCCTCCTAGAATGACAAACTCAGCTTTCTGTGAGGCCTGGCCTGCATGTAGCTGCTATCATGTCCTGTACCTTACTGCTCTCTGCTGTGTGCAGTGAGGTGCAAAAAGCTCACCCTGCTGGTCCCCACCAAAGGCCTCTCCCAGAGTGAGGTGCTCCTTGGGATACACTGGCCTGCAGTGACCATGAGAAGCTAGGAGCCAGCTGCAGGACGCAGATACTGGGGCTTCATTCTGGGGGTCCTGCTCCAAAACAGGCCAGGTTTATACAGCCATTCATTGTCACTGCCCGACTTCAGCTTGGCTTAGGCTGCTGTTCACTTCATCCTGACAGATGCCGATGGATTTCATGGGGTTCGCTGATGGTGTCTCCATGACAGAATTTATGCCTAGGTAAAGTGGAGGAGGGTCACAGGTGTGCTGATGGGGAAAGCTGAATTTGGAGCCTGATCATATTTTGCAGTCCATGCTGCAGAATTCTGGCAGACCTCGAGGAGGGCGTGTTAGCCTCTGGGATTCAAGGTTTTCATTAAGTATTCTGACTTCATCCCTTTTGGGCTCAATTCCCACCCCCCAGAAAGGAATGAAATAGCAAACTTTGTTTTATTTGTGTTTGTTATTCTTACCTAGGACAGGATTGGGACATACTGGGAAAAACTAGACCAGATGTTGGCTAGAGCCAGATGTTCAGAGAGGCCAAAATTTTCTTCTCTTTATAGTGCTCAGTGGAGAAGCTGAGATTGTGGCCACAGGGCAGAGCCTGGGCAGAATTGTGATCCCCCATCCACAGGGGATTCACTCCAAGAACCCCCGTGGATAACTGAAACCATAGATGGTACCAAACCCTATACCTATGATAAAGTTTAATTTATAAATGCACAGTAAGATAACAATGGTAACTCATAATGAAATGGAACGATTATAACTATATACTGTAATGAAAGTTGTGTGAATGTGCTCTCTTACCCTCTCTCTCACCCTCTCTCTCAAATTATGTCATTGTCCTGTAGATTTTAGTAACCTCAGCATGTCATTTTTTTCTTGTAAGTGGAAAACTTTCACCTTTTCCATTAAAGAAAGTACTTTATGGCTTCTCTTTGCCATCTGCCAATTGCCAGCATCACTCTTTTGGGGCCATTATTAGGTAAAATAAAGGTCACTTGAACACAAGCCCTGTGGTACCCACTGGGGTCAATCTGATAACTGAATCGGCTATGCAGTGACAAGTGGGAATGGAGGATGCAGCTTGGCTCTGTGGGACAAGGGATGATTCACATTCAAGAGGGACAGAGCAGGCTAACACAAGATTTTATCATGCTACTGATGTTGCTAATCTTAACAGCAGCAAGCAATTTATAACTTATGTATGAAGCGTTCATTTCTGGAATTTTCCATTTACTGTTCTAGGACTTGGTTGACCTTGGGTAACTCCACCCACAGAATGTGAAATTGGATTAGAGGAACTACTGTACTCTCTTATCCTTGTAACTTTAGGCCAGCTACTTAAAGTATCTATCTCATAGGAACTTTAAATCAGCCAGCCAGCAAGTAGACAAGAGAAAATTTTCCAGTTACAGAGTATGTGTTTTTGAATATCAGATGTGCACAGATGTTTCCTGTCCCCTACTGCTACCCTTGTCCCTCACCTTCTGCTTCAGCCTTTCCTGTGCTGCTGCTGCTGCTGCTGCTACCCTGCCTGCTCCCTGACCCCGCGCTTTCTGGGCAGGTAAGTCACACCTGTCCACCCCGTGATGATTACTGCTGTTTCTCGCCTGTGTGCATGCACCTGGCCATGTGGACTCCTTCATGTACACAATCTGACTTGAGACCTCGGGACAGCAGAGAGCAGTGGGTCTCACCAGCGCATCTGTCCATCCCTCTGAGTTTCAACTGCCTTTGCCTCTGCCTGCAGCCCTTTTGCTCTGCCTGTGCCTCACATGGAAGGGGTTTCTCAGGCCAGCATGGCCATCCTTGGGTGCAGTGCTGCAGAGTGTAGAGAACAGCCAGGGTACTGAATTCTCGTGTTTGTCTACAGACTCCATCTCTCCTGCTTCCTCACTTTAGGGGTTGCGAGACTGTGAAGCCTAATAGAAATTATGTCCCAAAGAAGGGAGGCCATCTGCCAGGAACCACAGATAAGCCTGCCTCAAGTCCAAACTGCCCTCGGTCCTGACAACAGAGAGGCTAAATCAGGCATTTGAGGTTGTTTAGCTACTTGTTCGTTTAGCAGGTCCGTTCACCTGCTCAGCCTCCCTGGAAGAACTTGAAGCCCAACATCTGGGGTCCCTGCACACTGTGCCCCTGAGTATCATTTTCTAAACAGATGGAGGGAGCAACAGGAGAGGTGGGCAGGAGTCTTCCTAAAGAGGGGCTTCTATGCCACCACCTGCATGTCATTACTTTGTATTTCTCACTCAGAAGGAGTGTGTTTGATAACAGAGAGGACTCCTTACCTGTGTGGCTCTCTCTGCAACCACTGTGCCCCTTGTGCCTCATAATTTCAAGACGAGTTGCACAGCCATCTTCCAGAATCCTCTTGGCGTCAACAGCCCTGGGCACCACTTCCATTGTTCTCTTACCATGAAGATCGAGCAGCGTCAGACATGACTTCTCAGCAGCATGTTCTTGTCTGTTGTCTGTGTGTCCATATCGGGCCTGGATTTTTATTTTCTCTGTCACAGTTTTACTTCTTCAGGTTAAGTGCTAGCCTTTTTGAGGGATGAATTCATTCAAAAACTACGACTTTCAAGAAACCTCGGGCTCAGAATAACAAAGCCTAAGGGTGGCATTTTCCGTAAGTGGGACCTATGAGTACAGTGTCTAACTGAGGGCAAACATGAGCTATTTCTTTTTTTCTTTTCTTTTTTCTTTTTTCCAGCACTGGGGATTGGACCCAGGGTCTATGTGCCAAGCTACATCCCCATCCCTTTTTACAAATTTTTATATTTAGATAGAGTCTTACTAAGCTGTCAGATTGTCCAGGCTGGGCTCAAACTTGCAGCCCTCCTGGTTTAGCCTCCCAGAATGTGGAGATTACAGGTGTACTTCACCATCCCCAGCTTATGTGGGTTATTTCTAAACACACCACAGGTGTCTGCTGCCTGGGCATCAGGATAAAGAGTGTACTGTCTTACTATAGCTGTACATCATCATGACTTTTCATAAACACTAAGTTTTTTCAGGGCATTGAATGCTCCAGCCAGAGCCTGGAAGAGGGTTGCCTGTGTCCTTTCCTCAGGACTGGCCATGCCTGGCATCGTCAGGGGCCTGCAGGGCCCCAGTAAAGGGTGTTTCTTGCATGTCTCTTGGATAGCAGGGCTGCTGTAGCGCCTTTTCATCACCCAAATCCTGTTATGAGATTCTGTTTGCATTCAGTTCTCACTTTTTCTAACAATGGCCCTTGAGAGAGGGCATCTTGAAAATTTCAGGTTGACTCCATGCATTAAACTCATCAGAAGTGTGAATGACACCCCTGCCCCCGTATGGGGTTCGTACCTCACACTGACCTGAGATTGATTTAATTCCTCATATCTAATAAGTAAAAAACAACCTTTCTGGGTTTGGAGCAGCCCTAAGAGTTCAAAACCTCACATTCTCTCTGCAGAGTATAATATACTACATGGTGACGTCCCCCAAGGTCCTCTCCTGGGTCAAGAATGAGTCGCTTCTAAAGTCTCTGCAGCCCTTTGCCAAGTGGCATCACATTGAGCGTGACCTCGCCATGTTCAACATCAACATCGATGATGACTATGTTCCGTGTCTGCAGGGGATAACCCGAGCCAGCTACTGCAATGTCTACCTGGAGTGGATTCAATACTGTGCAGGGAAGAGGCAAGAGGTAAGGGGGCAAAACGTAGCTGGGGCTGTGATATTGAGCACAAATGTGGAAACCAAGGATTGTTAACCGTTCATCTCTTCTTATACTCCAGGGTAAAATATAATGAAATAAGGGAGAGAAAAAGTTAGTATCCAGGTAGATGTTTAACAAGCAAAATTAAATGGAAGCATTAAAGTACCTTTTCTCCAAAAAAGGATCTATGAAGCTTTGTGTCCCTTTAACCTGCACAGGATTAGTACAGTTTTAAGGATCAGGACCCTGGAAAGCTTTATTTAAAATCACATTTTGAGACTCCCTGATGAAGCATTTCCATGCTTGGGTGAGGAAGACTTACTGAGCCACTGGACCATGCATGCACCAAGTCTGTTTTGCAGTTAGATGGTCCAGGTTCCTTCTGTAGGTGTTATTTCCCTGCGCCAGTTTTGTCCCCATGCAAAGGACATTGGATCTTAGAAATGGAATCAAGAACAATAGCACTTGCAAAGGGAAGAAAAGAGGCAGAGGAGAAAGAGATGGAGGGAAGCACAGGAGGGAAGTCAGCTCACTGTGCCTCCAAGGATATGAAAGGCTGAGTCTTTGGATGTTGGTGGAGAAAGTGGGTCTGAGTTGGACGCAACTTCCCCAATAGCCAGTGCAATGCATAGTGTGGAAAATCAGCAGAACTGCACACAAACCCAGGCCCCAGATCACTTATGCATGATTGAAAACAGGTGGCAGCAAAGCACATGGCAGAACCTGCTGTCTCTAGACAACCAGGAGGAATGTGGAGAGAACCTTAGCCCAGGTGGGACTTCTTCAGGTGGTGAAGCCAGGTACAGCGTCCATTGACATAATTGGCTGTCCAATGATGATTCCATTCTCCAGTGCTGGTTCATCAAACTGTTTTCCTTGCAAAAAATACTTGGACTTGAAATTTCTTCTGCATTCCCCTTTTCAGTTGTCTGTACTCTTTTAACTTAGTTGTTGATTGTGGTCAATCCAAAGGACTCCTCCCCATGGGGAGAAAAGAAGGCCCTCATGTTCACTAGGACCTCACACTTTGCCTCTCCCTGCAGGAGATTGCTGCGGTGGGCATCCTTTGACTGCGAGACCTGACATCTTCATGACCTGAAGAACCATGTTTGAAATTTCAGGGAATTAGTGCATCAGCCACATCTTAGCTCCTTTTCTCCCAAAGCACTTTTCTGTTTTCCCCTATGTCCAACCACAAGAGGAACTGCTTCCAGAAGCAGAGTTCCCATGCCTGGGCCATTCTGGAGAGGAATAGATGACCACAGTGGCCCCTACCAAGCCTCCTCTGGCTCCACACTTGTGAAGCTCTATCAGTATATGGGGAATCTAGGTGGAAGTCGAGCTCATGTCCTTGCTCTTTCAGCCTTCGAAGACCCTGGACAGTGACGAAGACTCTCCTTTGGTGACTCTGTCTTTCGCCCTGTGCATCCTGGGGAGGAGAGCTCTGGGGACTGCAGCACACAATATGGCCATGAGGTACCTGGGGAAGGGGGACTTCTCAAAGTGGTCAGATGCCATCATTTGCTTTTGGATGGATTTGGTCAGTTGTGCTCTTGCTTAGACTTCTTTCCACAGTAAATCTGGTTGGGTTTGCAAGAAGACTGTTAATCACTCTGATCTTTAGGAATATTAATTGGGAAACATCATCAATATAGGTAGTCAAGACTTGGGAATTCTGGGCACAGGATCTTCCATATCATAAAGGCCTTTAAGGATTTGTGGGGAAGGGTCAAGGAAATCACATGTGTAACATTCCTAGCCTGGTACCCAGCAAAATCGGTGCTGAGCAGATGTTAATTCCCTGTTTTTCCTCACAAAGGAAAACCTTCTCCTCTGTGCCCTGGCCTGGACCCTCCTTTGCCTTGTCCCTGTGGGGCTTTTGAAAATTTGAGGCTTACTCTCCTTCTCCGGATCTCTCCATTCTATGCAAAAATAGCCTAAATCTATTTTCTTAAAGAAAGAAAACAAACCTAAACTCTTTCCTGGCCTCTTGTCACTCATCATCCAAGCAGTATCCTTCATAAAGCAGTACTCGTGCCCCACTGTCCCCTGACTGCTGCCCACTGCCCCCACAGCTCCAGCCCCAGTGTTCTGGCCAATTCCATCCATCACCTTCAAATCACCCAAGTCAGTGGCCATTACACCATCTTTGAGGTTTAACACTGTGGACCAGCAGGCTGAACTCGGCCTGGCAATTGGAATTGCCTTGATGAGTGGTCCTCACCCCGTGCTGCACATGAAGTCTCCTGAGGGGCCTTGGTGCATCCTGATGCCTAGTGCTTCCCTCAGACTGGGCTGGTTCCTCTGGAAGCTTTGTGCATAAGGCCACACACTGCAATGTTTGTCAAGCTCCTGTGTGACACCTATATATGGCCAAGGTTGAGAACCATATAGAACCATATAGGGGGTTTAAAAAAGAAAGGATCCCCGTGTGCCGTCCTCTCTCAGTTTCTCCTCTGCCGGGGATTTCTGAAGTTTCTCTGTATTATACTGTAGATATGGTCCTCTGCAGCAGAAGGTCTGATATTTGACTCAGGTGAGTTTTGTTAGGAGGTTGATAATAACCTTGTCAAAGGCAAAACCTGTTTGCCTGAAGGCCCTAGGTAAGCAGGTCCAGGGAGACTTGTTGGGACTGTGTTTCCATTTCTTTCCTGCAGGGGGTGCTGTGGGCCATCACTGTTGCCAGGCTATGAGTTGTGTGTTGTGGGAGTGAGCACTTTCTAGTTAGCCTGGTCGCAAAGAAGGAAAGAAAAGAATTGAGAGTAGTTAGGTTTGTGACACCACCTGTGATTTCAACACTCCTGTCTGAGACTGATTTTCTTCATGGCTGAGAGATGCCAAATGCCTGACCCTTAACATTTGTAAGCAAATGTTCTGGGGAGACATGGGCTAGCCTCCTGCCTCTCTTTTTCCTTCTGTTTTGCTCAGCCTCAGCCTTGACCCAGGCTATCCCTGTGGTCATCTGGAGCCACATCTGATGATGTTGAGAGTCTACCAGAACACTCACTTATTGGCTTCAGGGAACAGTAGGAGGTGGCCTGTTGGCAAGCTTATTAATCCATAAGGACAAATATCCGTGAAAGGTTTCCTAGAATCTTGCACTTGAAACCACAAAGTGAGACTTCAGATATCCGTAGCACCTGGGGACATGTTTAAAACCATACAACAAAGTCTTTGTCTGATCAGCATGAAGTGTTTCATAAATTTCAAATTTTCATACAAATGGCAAATACTGCAAAAGTTTTTCAGCTCCTATCTGTGACATTTTCAAAGACTTCTTCAATCCAGTCTTTGTGCACCGTATTGGGATATCTCTGACCCAGCCCTTCTTGCTTGGTCTGCCTCCTGTCTTTGTCCTTGGTGAAGCACTGTGCTTCCAAGCTGCTTTTGTAACTTTGTTTCAATGGGTTTCTCTGTTTCAAGTAGTGCTTGTTGGCATAGTGGAGGCTGCTCTACCCCTGGGTCCTCCCTCATCCTCAAAGGCCCCAAAGGGGGCTCCTCTGACTCAAGCGCCACTTCACTGGCCTCTCTCTTCCTTTTGTAGGACCCTCAGGGTCACATGGGGCTCATCTGAGTCACTCCCTGTCTCAGGGTCCTCAACCACATAGTCATAGGGCACAGGATGTAAGACATGGACATCTGGCCCACCACATCCTTTCCTTAATCCAGACATGAATGGTAAGAAACCTAATATTTTAGCAGTAAAAATGAGGTTTGTTCTAGGTTTCTGTTTGTTCATTTTATCAAGTCATGAGCTTTCATCTCTTCCTATCCTTCATTAGGAAAGGGTATTGATTGCTTTTAGAATTTGGGGGTGTATGGTCAGATGATATTCTCCTACAATTTCTTAATACAATGAGTTGTTAAATTAATACATTTTCTCATGTGGGAACATCTTTGCAATTCTGAGATAAACTCTACTTGATCATGACATATTTTTACACAATGATGGATTCAATTTGTTAATGTTGTACTTACTGTAATTATATGAACGTTAAAAAAGAGGCTTGTAATCTGTGTGTGTACGCGTGTGCATGTGCATGAACTCTTATGTGAACTCTACCCTTGTATAATTTTTAAATCAGGAGTGTGCTCCAGGTGTGCTTTATGGGATCCAGCAAGTGATTCCCCCATATCACCCTCCAGAATCCAGGTGCCTTTTGAGCACTGACAACCCTCCACCCTCATATTTCTTACACAGCACCTGGCATACATCACAAACTGCTTCCCTTGAGTGATTTGTTGGGGAAATGTTTTGACTTTGCAAAAGTGATGGAGCTCTAATGGACAGTGTCCAAGAAAGAAAAATATGTGCATGAGAAGAAACTAGAGAGAATGAGTAAATAGACAATCATCTCAAGTGACATGCTGGATGCAAGTGGTAAAAGGGTGCAGTTAGATAAAATGTCTTAAAATGTTGACATGTTATAGAAATGGAATGGGTTCGTAGCAAACGCTGATAATGTTAAACCTAACATCTGGGATACATCTTCTGTGAAGGATTGTATCTTCCACTGCCCAGGGCCATGGCACCTATAACAGGAAGTCGACTTCACTGACCTGGAGGCTGAGGTGCCTTGACTTGTGCAGGAAAGGTGGGAGGCAGGTCCTGCCCAAGCTCCTGTTATAGAGATAAAAATGGAGAGACCGCAGCTGCATTTTGCAGGACAATGGGCTACGTATTGGCAGAAGAGAATTTGCTGACTCTTGGAGTAGATGAGGCTGAAGATTTCAAGGCAAATTTGATCTTGAAAAGCAACAGTAAAACAAGCCAGGCTTTGTCTTCCAGAAAGTTTAATATTTCTGTCTTAATGTTTAGATCTTTGATCCACTTCGATTTTAATTTAATATATGGTGAGAGATACGGATCCAGTTTCATTCTTCTGCAAACTGACAACCAGTTTTCCCAGCACCATTTGTTGAATAGTCTATCTTTCCTCCAACATATGCTTTTGGATCCTTTGTCAAAGGTCATATATTTGAATATGTCTAGAAAAGTTTCTGTGTCCTTGATTCTGTTCCATTGGTCTACGTATCTATCTTTGTTCCAGTACCGTCCTGTTTTTATTACTATTGCTTTGTAGTATAGCTTGAAGTCTGGGATTGCTATGCCACCTGCTTTGGTTTTATTGCTCAACGTTGCTTTTGCTATTTGAGATTTCTTCTGTTTCCATATAAAATTTAGGATTGTTTTCTCTAAAGTATGCTGTTGGTATTTTTTGAGTGGAACTGTGATGAATCCGTATAACAGTTTTGGAAGTATGGCCATTTTAACAATATTGATTCTGCCTAGCCAGGAGCAAGGGACAGCTTTCCATTTTCTGAAATCCTCTTCAATCTCTTTTTTCAGAGTGCTATAGTTTTCTTTGTAGGGGTCTTTCACTTCTTTAGTTAGGTTAATTCCTAAGTATTTCATTTTTCTTGAAGCAAAATAGGTAAAACGCTTGAAGACATAGGAGTAGGAAAGAACTTCCTAAACAGAACCTCAACTGCACAGGAAATAACAACAAGAATTAACAAATGGGACTATATCAGACTAAAGAGCTTCTATAGAGCAAAAGAGTCAATTAGTAGGATGAAGAGAAAACCCACAGAATGGGAAAAAATCTTTGCTGGCTATTTCTCAGACAGAAGACTAATCTAGAATATACAAAGAACTCAAAAAAATTAAACTACCTAAAATCAATGACCTACTCAAGAAATAGGCCAGAGAAATGAACAGATACTTCAGAGTGGAAGAAATACAAATGGCCAACAAATATATGAGAAAATGTTCAACATCTATGGATATTAGAGAAATGCAAATTAAAACAACTCTAAGATTCCACCTTACCCCAGAAAGAATGGCAATCATTAGGAAGTCAGACAATAACAAATGCTGGTGCAGCCGTGGTGAAAAAGAAACCCTCCTACACTGTTGATGGGAATGTAAATTAGTACAACCTTGATGGAAATCAGTATGGAGATTTCTCAAAAGCCTGAAAGTAGAAATCCCATACGACCCAGCCATGCCCCTACTAGGGATCTTTCCCGAAGAGCTAAGGATATCATACTATAGAGATACTTACACAACAATGTTTACAGCAGCACAATTTGTAATAGCTAAATTCTGGAAGCAGTCTGTATACCCATCAATAGGTAACTGGATAAACAAAATGTGGTATCTATACATAATGGAATAGTATTCAGCTATAAAGGATGACAAACTACAGTCATTTATAGGAAAATGGATGGACTTGGAAAATATAATGTTGAGTGAAATACACCAGGCTCGCAAGCTGGAATGCCATATGGTATCCCTCATTTGAGTGAGGCAAAATACAAACAAAAGAAAAGGGTAAACAATGGATACAAAAAGGCAAAGGGTTAGATCTAAGCTAATAGACAAAGGGTTCAAGGGAACAAGAGGAGGGCAAAGGGGGAGGAGAATGGGAATTCAGAGGAATAAAGATATCCTAAAAACAAGAATTTAATAACCCAAACTTAAAACAGTGACATGTACACTAGGTACTACAGTAACTTTATGTAGTTGTGACTTAATGCTGCATCTATGTAGTTGTTTATGTTGCTCACTGTCATAAGCAAAAGGCACAATGTATTGTGGTCTGTAAGCTTGTGTAATGGCCTGTAAGTTTGTGTAATTTTGATAAATTTTAATAAAAATCTATTAAAAAAAAAGCCCAATCCAGGCTTATATGTGTTCTGCTAAGCTGACATATTTCCCTGAGGGAGGAGGTCACTGTGGTGGCTGGAGATCACTGCATCTACAGCTCCTCACACCCACAGTGGATTTTGGAAAGAAAAAGCATGTTCTTCAGAAACCCGGCCATCACCTCTACTTCTCCTGCTGACCTTCTGTGGTGGGAGATAAGTTGTCATATTAGATCATCTTGCAAAAGAGGTCCAGGTCCACTTGTTGGACTGGGGTTGGAAACTCAGTAATCAGAAGCTAGAGGAGAAATAGACAAAGCAAACAGGTTGCAAGATCCTGACTGATGAAGTTATCAAGCTAAGTGTTGGAGCATGGGGGAAATATCTGAATTTAAAGATGGGGGTGAGATTGAGGCTTGGGATATAGTATGTGTGAGGCCCTGGGTTCCATCCCCAGCACTGCAAAGAAAGAAAAATAGGCTTAAAAAGGAGCAGTGTTCTGGAACCTTACATTCCAGTGCAGTGGGGAACTCCCCATCCCACTCCTTGTGCCAGATCTCGTTTCTCCAAAGTGTCCCGATGTCTTTGAGGGATGCCTGGGTTTTCCTGTGTCCTCAGAACCACTTAGGAGACTGGTTAGAGCATAGACCTATCACAAACTACCAACAGAGAGCCTCTGGATCTTGGGTCTGGAAGGCTAGTGATTTAGAACAAGCTGACAGGGCTTGGGGATTTAGCCCAAGTGGTAGAACACTTGCCTAGCAAGTGTGAGGCCCTGAGTTCAATCCCCAGCACCTACCCCAAAAAGTGGAATAAGCTGACAAGTGACTGATTCTCCCAAAACCAGCCCAGCCCTGGTCCTCACTGGCCTCGGGAAGCATCTTGCATTAGATGGCAGCAAGGGAATCCTCTTGATATGGAGCCTCTAAGCACAGAAGCGTTTGAGTGTTATGTCATGAGGCCAAATATATTTTTAAAAAACCAAGATGTTCGTCAGACCTTGTATTTGGTGATTATTATTTCACGCTGAATTTATTTGTAGCACTATCAACGAAATGTTTTAGCCAACATGATTTCTTTGCAGTGATTATATGAGATTCTGCAGTACAAAAGTGGGTAGTTTATATTTGGAGCCTATGTAGCCTGGATGATTGCTGGGTGAAAACAAGAAAGACAACAGCAGTGAACATTTACTGGGTACTCACTGGGTACTGAGCAGAGTGCTAATGTAAGTGGACAGAGTTGGCACATTCATCCCCTCTCTGGCCACGAGGGATGACAAGTAGGTGATGTTTGTTACTGGTCTGATGTTGGAGCTAGAGCCTCTGGAATGCAGAGAAGCCATCTGTGCAGGGCACGCTGTGCAGACAGACCCCAGCCCCATCTCTCCACATTGCATGGGCACACATGTCCCCCAGCAGCTGTCTCCATCTGCCTTCCCCTCCTCTATCTCTGTGTGGGTCTTTCCCTCCTGGGTCCTACAGGATGTCCACTGTCTCGTACATGCTACCTGTGTTTGCTTGCTACTGTGTTCTGTGCTGACTTGTGTTAGCAAAAGCTGCCAAGAATGCCTAGTGTCTGCATGGTGGCCCAGTGCACCTTAAACTCAGGGACACTTCACCCTCTAGAGTGGCACCTCACCCTGCTGTCCTGGCACCCTTCCCATAAAAGTGGTTGTTGCCATGCGCTTTCAGTGCCCAGGTCACTTGGGCACATCTGCAGTGTCTCTGAGGATCCAAACACTGATCCTACAGGACAAGATGAACGCTGGACACTGGGGTGTATTCAGAATTGCCCCCACTCCTCACCCACACTTAGCAGTGTCCTCAAACCACATTTCTGCACTCAGTCCCCTCAAGTAGAGATTCTTTGCAAGCCCTCACTGAGCCTTTAAATACCTTTAGATGTACTGAACATAGAAAGAAATAGATGGTAAAAGGACAGGAGAGACCAATGTCAGAGCCAAGCTGGGGTTGAGGGCGTCTGGCTCAATCCTTCTGCTCTGCTGAGCCATTTACCGCCTCCCAGCATGGTATCTGCTCTGAAGGAACCCAAGCGCCATGGAGCCACGTAAGGCACACTGGGGCTTCTTCCATAGTGTTCATCACTGGTTCGGAGAGAGCCAGGATGCAACAAAGTGTCTTGGTGTTGGAGCCATGGAGTAACTTCCTGCACAGAGAAAACACGAAAGCCACGTTTACATCTGCCCAGGCAGGGCACACACACAGTGTACATCGCTTTAAACGTGAGAACATTGCTGAGGCCGACCTGCGGTGGCGGGGGGGTGGGGCGCGGGGGGTCCTAGCACTGTCACTGTGGCAGGTGCACAGCAGCCTTAAAGGAGCCACTGGAAGGAGCCACTTCAGGGAAGAGGCTCCAGCACTGGGTTTGCTCCTGAGCTTCTTCACTGTAGTGTGAAATTCTGAGTATTGTTTTCTCCTATCAAACCCACTTTTTTCTCAAATTTTTTTCTGGCCTGTTTCTTCTTATTTGTAGAAAATAATAGAATAATATTATATCATGTGCAGATCTTTGAGATGAGATGAGCTGGTGAAATGGAATCCACAGATCAGCAGGAAAATAAGAGGCCTCCTTCTCCCTCTGCCTCACTTTTGGTTGCCCAGAGGGGCTGATGATCAACTGGAACTTTGTTTTGTTTGGGGAACGGTCATGAAGGTGTGGCTGAAAGTTGTAGGAGTGGCTCTGAAGCCAGTGCCCCAAGGGAGTTGGGGATCCCAGAGAGGAACAGAGTGCACAGGGAGGGCTTGCTGCAGTGCCTGGGCTTCTGAGCCTGGGCTGGAGATGTAGGTAGCTGGGCACAGACTCTGAGTGTCCCTGTTGCTGATTAGTAAACTCGAGAAGCCCAGCCACAAAGCACACTTGACTGTTAGCATGTGTTCTACAAGCATCGCATCTGTGGCGGTGCACTGTGGCAGAAGGCTCTTTGAGGTGCACTGTGCAGACACATGGTACTCAGGGTCTGTTAGGAATTTGCCAGAATCACAAGTCAGTCTTTGCGGCAGGGATGCCCTTATGAGTCCTGCAGAAACCCTCTTGATACCAAAGTTGTTTCCTTCAAGACCAAATGTGTTAGGTAGGGCCTGATCCTAGATGGTAATTCCAGATATGAACCCGTTCTCCAGGCTCTTTCCCAAGGGAGCAGGGCTCTGCCGCAGCAGCATGATTTGGGGCTGCAGGGTCCTTCTGGTGGGACTGTTTTGTATATTATAGAAACACCTTGGGCTCCAGCCACTGAGTACCAAGCATGTACATGCATCAGTTGTGACATCAAAAATGCCAAAGATGTTGCCAAATGCCTCCTGGGATCCAAAATCAGCACCAGCTGAGAACCACAATGAAAGAAGGTAAAGATGGTAACTAGGCTGAGCTAGTTGGTGATTGTGAGCAAAATTGGGGCTTAAGGGTAAATTATCACCCTCTGGCTGGAAAAGAGCTGTGAGGATTCCTCTTGTGGATAACAAAAGCTAAAAAACAGGAATGTGGAGACAACTTCTGCTTCGTGGATTAGCTCTAAACAGTCTTCCCCATGAAACGAGGGTGGGGATGCTGGATGAGCTGGACCGTAGAAGGCAGCCCAGGGTGAACTTGCAGCAACAGCACTGGCAGAGGCTGGCCCTGCAAGCAACCCTCAGTCTCCAGGAAGGGAGCATCTGTTTTCAGGAAGGTAGAAGGAACCATGTTTCCACTGGCTGCCCTGCCTCACATGAACCCAGGAACCAAAAAGAGTCTGGATCTGTTCTGGATCAGCTACAGCCTAAGCAACACATACCAGCTTTTTCAGTTGAAAGAAAATAGATCAGTGCTGTTTTGACTTTGTTACACTACTTATTACCACATGGTGTGAGGCAGGCCCATGTGAAGCAAGTCACCAGGGTTCACCCACCTCTGACAGGGCAAGAGGGGGGCTATTCAGTCCCCACAAAAGCTGACCTCTATTTATTCATGCACCACTCTCTTCCACCTTGACAGTTGGGGTGGGGACCTGTCATCTCTCAGCTTCTCAATAGAAAAGCTTCACTCCACCTCCACTAGCTCTGCCTGCCCCCTGCCTTCCTCTTTTTCCTTCTCTCAAGGGAAAAAGACAGGTAATGAAACACCTTCCTTTTAGGACACCATGATCTGTGAGGTGCTGGGGTTAATACCCCAACCTAGTGGAATTCTAACCCTGGCTTTGGTGTGCGTGGAAGGTCATTTTAATACAAGAGCATTAAGTGCTGAATGTGTCATTCCCTCCAGAAAGAAAAGGGACAGCTGAAGCATGTGTTGTTGGGAGCCATAGAAAGGAGGCTGGGCATCTTACTGAAGCTCCTGGAGGAAGCTGAGTGTCCCCTATGCCCAGTAAACCCTTGGTGGCTGCCCCGGAGATGCTGCTGAGTCCACCACAGGCAAAGCTGCACCTCCTTGCTCTTCTCCTTTGTGGCATTGCTTGGGGCATCTGAGCAGGTCCCAGGATCTTCCTTGCACTGTCCCTATCCCCACACCTGGAGGGAGATTTTCTCTTACGCTTGCGTGAGGCCATTCTCAGCATACAGCATGGCATCCCGGATACACCCCACCAACGTTAGCACGCGGCCCTGCTGTTTAGTGCTCAGTCCTCTCTGATGACAGGAGCACCTTCAAATGTTTCAGCTGAGCACAGATGGCAGGCATCATTCATGTTTCAAGGCCTCTGTCCCTACATCAGCCTTCCTGCAGCCCAGCTCTGCTGACCTATGACTCTGCAGTCCTCTGGTGCCTCCCAGGCCGCTGGCTGCAGCTCATGACCCAGGATGCTTTGGTTCTGCTGGGGGAGGAGGGCTTTTGGGGGTAGGATGCCCCCCTGGATCTTTCTCTCTCCGAAGGCTCCTGGCTCATCCAGGCCACAGCATCCCTAGCCCCACCTGACCAGCCTCTGGCTGCTCCTGCTTCCCACAGTCTGCTCTGGCACAAAGCCTCGGCATTTTTCTCAAGGGAGTTCCAGCAGGAAATTAATGATAGTGATACGTTTCATGGTGAAATGTTAAAACAGCAATCAGCAGAGTCATTTCCCTGATGTGCAGGTCTAAAGCACTGCACCAAATCGAAAGTCCTGCTCACTGAGCTGCCTTATTAAATCCTAGAGCAGCTGCCCTGGGCGATTCCTTCCTCCACACTCACCCTGCCCCCCATCCCGGTAGGCCTGCTGCAGATACTGCTCCTTCTGCAAGAGAGCACAGTAATCCTGGTCTCAGAATGCAGGGTGGGTCGCTTTCTCAGACCTACCCCATGCTCATTCCACATTTCAAGTCCCCAGCATGGCTCAGTGATGATGGGTGAGGCAGGGACTGCAAGAAGCAGGAACAGTGGTGACATGAAAAGCAGCCAGCCCTGGAGTACTGAGCAATCCCCCATACCCTGTCCACTCTGCCTTCTCCCCGAGGCATCCAAAGCAGGATGATAGCAGGAACGGGGGAGCTCCAGGGAACTAAATGGCCAATTTCCAGTTTCCTTTTATTTTGTTTTGTTTCCTCTCTCCGTGTTATGGTAGAATCCAATTTTTATTACAAATAACACAGCCCAAACACGACATCCAGCAAATAAAGAAGAGAAGTAGAGGTGTTGGGTGATGGCACTGTTGGCATGGTCACCTTCTGAGAAGTGGGGGCCAGCGGGAGTCTTGGGAGAGAGGAGCCTACTGTCTTCAGTACACTCTGGGGGCACACATTTGGTCCATTCCAAAATAGACCTTGAATTTTGCCCCCAAAAATCATTTTGGTGTCTTCTCAAGTGACCAGGGATGTAAACCTTGTAAACCTGGCTCTAGAGCCAGGCATTTGGTATTCTGAGTTGGGTCCTTTCATGCTGGATCAGCCTAAAAATATTAAGATAAATCTTATATTGGAAGGCTCACACCCTAGACCGATGGTGGGGCTCCAGCCATGTGCAGGGAATGGCAGTAATAGGCCCATGTCTTGCAGCCTGGACTCCTTCCTGTATGGCCTTCATGCCCTGTTCAAAGGTGACTTCAGGATCACAGCGAGAGACGAGTGGGTGTTTGCTGACATGGACCTGTTGCATAAAGTTGTCGCTCCAGCCATCAGAATGTCCCTGAAACTGCACCAGGTAAAATCCCACTTTGTGACAGTGTCTAAACCTGAAACTTTGGGGAAAACATAGCATTGGAAATGTATGATGCCATTCTTCCACACAATAGTGGGAATGTTCATCACTTTGGTCAACAAGCACTGAGGCTATTGGAGAGTTTCAACACTGATCAATGGTGATTTGCCCTGGGAGTTCCTGGGGGGAAGTGACATCTTCTGGGAAGGAAGGAGGTGTATTGATCAGAGACAATGGCATGTCACAGTGCCCAACCAATGCGTAAGTCATAGAAACATAGCCATTAAGCTCTACTGTGAGGGCCACTAGAGGAGACGTGTCCCTTGCACCTAGCTCAGTATTCAGAGAGAGAACGGGGAGGGAGAAAGGAGACAACGTGGCCTTGGAGGTTACCGTTGGTCACCATCTGTACATTTGCCCACCCGGGCTTCCTCTAGGACCAGTTTACGTGCCCTGATGAATATGAAGACCCTGCAGTCCTCTATGAGGCCATCCAGTCCTTTGAGCAGAAAGTGGTGATCTGCCACGAGGCCGACCCAGCCTGGCGGGGTGCTGTGCTGTCCAACAGGGAGGAGCTGCTGACCCTGCGGCATGTGGTGGACGAGGGCACTGACGAGTACAAGGTCATCATGCTGCACAGGGGCTTTCTGAGCTTCAAGGTGATCAAGGTATGGCCACAGCCCTGTCCCCATCCCTGGCCTGAGGACCTGGCTGGAGACCACCCAGGAAGAAATAGAAGGTGGTTGCTACCAGCGTGCACCTCCCTGGGCCAGTGGCTTCGGGTCAGAAGAGCAGCCAGAGAAGCAGTGGCCAGAACCAGAAACCAGCCAGGAGCCCAGGAGCCACAGTCTCCTGCAGGGCCATCTCTACCTCGGAGACCAAGAGCTGGGGCCAAATATCTGGATGGACACAGTTGTAGATGAGGGCTGGGATCAGGCTCATTTCTCTGCTCTTCTACTGAAGAGCCTTGTTCCCTGTACTGCTTTTTCATATAGCTTCGAACCACAAGGCTGAAATAAAATCTTTCTTCCCAGCTCCAGTTTCCCCATGAAAATGGCATCATCTCTGTTTTGTAGAACTGACTGTGGCAGGAACCTCTTGGCGCAGTGTTACAGACCCAGATGTTGGATCCCAGAGCCCCACTTGCTGGCTGTGCTCAGTAACAGGCCACGCGCTTCTCTCTGTGCCTGCAGGTGAACAAGGAGTGTGTGCGCGGACTCTGGGCTGGTCAGCAGCAGGAGCTCATCTTCCTCCGTAACCGCAACCCAGAGCGTGGCAGCATTCAGAACAACAAGCAGGTCCTGCGGAACTTGATCAACTCCTCCTGCGACCAGCCCCTGGGCTACCCCATGTATGTCTCCCCACTAACCACGTCCTACCTGGGGACACACCCACAGCTGAGGAACGTCTGGGGCGGGCCTGTCACGCTGGACAGCCTGAGGACGTGGTTCCGAGCCAGGTGGCTGAGGTAGGAGTGTGCCACGAAGGCTTGCACCTACATGCTGTGGGGTGGGCGTGTAGAGCTCTTGTGATCTGGTTAGAATGTGTCTGCCTGTCACCACTGTGTCACTGAATGAAACCACATCCAAGTGGCATCTAACTGGTCATTTGTCCAACAAGCGGTCTCTGAGGGAGTTAAGGGCAGTTTTACAAGAGGAGTCGCCTCCTGTGCCCCTCAGGCTGAGATCTCCCTGTACTTGTGCTAGAGGGAACCAGGCCTGAGTTCCCCCCACCACCTCATTCAGTGTCTCATTAGTGCAGCAGTGAACCTGTGGTTTCTGGTGACTGCTAAGCTTTGCCTCGTGATGAGGCTGTGCACCTGACCAGGTATCGAGGCCACGGGTTCTCCTGGGCCTTTTCCCCCTGGTGCTGCTGACCTGGGTAGCACGGTCTTCCATCTAACTCAGGCACAGCTGTGTGAGGGTCGGGGGGATGGTCCCCTGTTGCATAGCAACGGGAATGCATTCTCCAAATTGTGAGGTGATTTGCTCACTGTGCAAATATCAGTAAGTAAGCACAACCTGCACGGATCAGACAGCAGCATCTCCCCTGGGTGACTTAGTCTTGGAGACTCTGCGTGGCTGTGACCTCATGGCACAGTGCGTGGCTGAGCCCTGTAAGTTGTCTCCTCTCACAGCATGCGCAAGGACTGCAACACCGGGCAGAGGAGCGGTGGAGCCATTGAGGACCTGGATGGGGGTGGGGTCCCAAGTGGCGACAGCAGCGCAGAGCAGCCCCGGAAAGGTGGCACCCGGCACTGGGTCTCCCCGCTCGATGGTGGTCAGAGGACAGGTGGGTGCTGCAGTGCAGGGCCTCAGGGCCACACTGTGGGTAAGTGACCGTTTTCATGCCGGGAGCTCTTCCCGCAGTAAGAGTCGCCCTGGCCAACAGCTGCCCGAATGGATTGACCCCTGTGGAGCTCAGCTCAGGAAAAGTCCTCTGCTCTTGTGAGGTCTGGCTTTGAGCTTTGTCTGTTGGTCACTCCATCATCCTGGGCAGCCATTCATCCGGCCCGTCTGCCTCTCTCATGTCGTCCCTCGTGTCCTCCTCCTCCTGCACAGACAGGCTGCTGCCCCCGCTGCTATGCCTGCTCCTTGCCCCTCCACTCACCCTCAGCATTCCCGAAGGCAGGGAGAGGGCTGGAGGATCACCTCTGATGGCAGCACAGGAGGTGGCCGGGGTCCTGTTTAAACTACCTCCAGATAGGAAAGCTGGGTTGAGCCAGATGGCAGGGTCCTGACATCCACAGGCGTTGCTGTGCAAGTGGAAGGAGGTGCTGGCCGCGAGAAGAGCCTGGGGACCTGGGAGGCAGACACCCTCTTCTGATTCCTTGGCTCTGCCCTCTGAGGCCTGTTAGTGGTTTCATTGTTGGGCCTCAGTTCTGCCTTCCTTATCTTCCAGAGGCATTTACTAAGTACCTCCTCTGTACGTGCTTCCCTGCCAGCCCCACACCAGCCCTGGCAGGAGTGCCCAGGTAAGGCAGTGGGTTGAGGCACAAAGATAGGATTGTATAAACACAGGCAGCATGGATAGATGGATAGATACAGGTGATGAGTAAATATGATAGATGTGATAGGTGTGATAGGTAGATGAGAGATAGGACAGATATAGGATAGAGAAAAAATAGATATAGATGATTGATGTAGTTGATTGGTAAATAGAGGTGATGATAGGTAGATGATAGATAGATAATTGATAGAGAAATGGAGATGGATGATGGGTAGATATAAGTGATAGATATATGTGATAGATATACAGGTGATAGAGATATGAATGTGGATGATAATAAATAGATGATAAATAATAAATGATAACAGGTAGATGATACATGGATAATAAATAGAAGATGGAGATAGAGAAGATGGATGGATAGGTAGGTGATAGAGAGGCCATAGATGATAGATAACATGTAAATAATGGGTAAAGGAGAGATAGATGATAGATAAATGATATATAGATAGATGGTTGACATAAGATAGAAGAGTGGGTGGACAAGTAGATGAGCAAAGGAGCTAACATCAGCTGTCAGAAGAAACATACTCCTTCAGCCACCTGCTGTCTGCCCCTGAGCTCAGTTCCTCATCCCAGGGCCTCTACACTGCACCTGGATCTCAGGCTGGAAGGATCTTATTGCTTCCATAACATTTGTTATTGCAGGAGAAACAAGTTTCAGGGTCACATAGGTGACCTTCCCGATGGGGAGCGCAAGGTGGTCCCATGGTGAGAAGCCTGAGCATTTGCTGCCCATCAGGGAACCAGTCAGCCTAGCAAGGCTGGGGTCTGCAGTGGGGCGAGGGGGTCTGTGAATGGGCTGCTTCCTCTGAGAGGAGAGCCAGCCATGTCAGTGCACTCCTCCGGCTCACTGCAGCCCTCTGACACCTTTGGGGCAGCTATCAGGGCAGGATCTTCCAAAGCCAAAACCAGCTGTGGGCATATTATTGCTGCTTAGGACTGCTCCGCCAAGGCCACCCTGGCTTTCCACGTTGTAAAGTTTAGGGCATGCTGGTGACACCCCAGGCCCAGGTTCCGAACTTTGGCCCACTGGCCCCCACAGCCTGTGTTTGCTCCAGATCTGAGACGGCATGTTGGCTGCTACTGTAGGCTACGGGTTAGGAAGCCTGGCACGGGCTGCCTTCTCGCCCTGCGCCCCTACATGCAATGACCGCGCTTAATTCTGGTGTCAGTTCTGGATGTTGGCTTTGGGGACAGCACACTGAGAACAGTATGTGGGCAGATTCCCCCAAGCCTACAGAACTCTGGACACCAGGAGCGTTCACTGTCCTCACCTTGCAGAGGGAGGAACTGGGCACAGAGAAGGTGCCCAGCTAATAAGCGGCTGATCTAGGATTTGCACCAGGCACTATCCCAACCACCATGCACTCTTGTGGCCCTGGCCCTGGATGCTGCCACTCTGTTCTGGCCCTGAGAACCCTGAATGCCTGGGACACGCTTACTCCCAGCACTCCGTCTGTGCCTGTGCACTGTCCTCACTGCATGCCTGTCCTGTCCCCTGCCGTCTGCCCTAAGCCCAGTTCCTCATCCCAAAGCCTCCCTGGGGATCTTCCTTTTGGCCCCATGGGCAGGCAGAGCCAATGCTCCCGTCCTCCTGAGGCAGCCAGACAGGGTTCCTTCTCCTCACTGTGGGCAGGAAGGGAACAGATGTGAGGTGGCGGTGGCCACAGGCCCTTATCTGGCTTGGGGCACGGCAATGTCCGAGAAAGAAGCCACTGCAGCCAGCCAGGCTCCACTGGGCATGTGCCTGGCGGAGGATCAGAGATCTGGAGGGGTGAGGGTGGGATCAGGATGGCTGCACCTGTCCCACCTCTAAGACAGGAAGACCTGCTCACTGTCTCACTCTCTCTGGCCTCTGGGCAGCTCTGACAGCTCACACCATCAATCTCCCCTTCACACAGCAGCCGGGTAATTTTATTTTCACTTACATCAGTTCCTCTTATCTCATGTTGAATGATGCCTGCTTATTCAGAATACACCTGAATAAGTGGTAAGTCCCACAGCCAAATGGCTTGACCAACAGAAGCTTCTTGTCCCAGTCTGCAGAGCGGGACTCTGAAGTCAGAGGTTAGTCCCCCTGTGGCCACGAGGGGGAGCCTGTCCCAAGTGTGTCCCTGGCTTCTGGTATCACTGGCTGGCTGTATGTATTCTGTGGTGGTGGAGCACCACCCTGACCTCTTCCTTCTTTCTTACATGGTGCTGTTCTCCTCGTGTGGATGTCTGTGTCCAAATGTCCCCTTTCTAAAAGGACCCTGGTCATGTTGCACTAGAGCCCCACCCTACCCCCGTGTGCCCTCATCTTAACTCACTCCATCAATGACTGATACCAGATGACGAGATCCCTTGACCCAGATATGGTAGAAAAGAGATTGTACCAGATACTGCAACACGAACACTCCTGGAGAGGCAGAGCTTCATGGAGAGGGGTTCAGGGGAAGAGGCAGTTCAGCCCCACTGGAGCTGAACTGAAGGGAGTCAGCAGTTGGCCAAGAAAGTGACAAAGCTTTTACCAAAACAAAGAGAGCAGCAGTTTCATTAGCATGCTGAGTGGGCTAAAGTCCACTCATTCCCATCGGCCAAGGGCATGGTTCCAAAAGACACTTCATCTTGCGAGGGACTTGGACCCTGGGCGGTCATGGTCAGCTTGCCCTCAGAGGACTCCCCCACCCAAATCCCCCCCAATCAGCACCCCTCTCCCCAGGCCACCATGCTGTGTGTCTCTGCCCAGCACTCCATGCCCCACTGCCAGGCACTTATGTGCCTACCTCATTGGAGCCTGACAAGCCACCACCCTCTTTTGCTGGGATGCAGAATATGTGTCACGGCTGGAGGAGGGCGGCACAGCACGAGGCTTGTGGCCTACTTCCAGGGAGCAGTCGGAAAGCCATCACCAGTCTACTCCCCCACTGGAGAGGAAGGCTGGGTCCTTGAATTGCCCAGGATTTGCACTGTGGCCTCTCAGATAATGATCAGAGATGAGGGATGATGCCCAAAGGAGGGTAATTCATGTTGTATTTCCATTCAAGTTCTAAAGTTTTCCCCTAGAAACACATAATTTGATAATGTAGTAATTGGCAAAATAAGTTAAAACATAAAATAACGATCCTGGGTAGCACAAATGGTTTTAGTGTGGTTTGCTTACTTGGTCTGTTACATTTGCAAAATTAAATTTTTTTAAAAAGAGCAAGAGCCAAAAGAACATGTAAAGCAATGAAATGGGGGAGGGTGCTTGTCTTACAGAGACTACGTGCTGCTCTGTCTGCTCCCTGTAGTGGCTTTGTCCCTTTGTTCCTAGAGATAGTGGGGGCGTCCCCTGCCCCCTGAGGGTAGTCTTCAGAGCACTGATCAGCTTCACAGTGTAAATCACAAACAGGCGGCTCGCCTTGTCTCACTGTGAATAAACTAACAAATCACAACTCCTGCTCTTGGCTAATTTGTCGGAGTCTTTTTCCTCCTGTTTTCTTTCTTCTGGAAGAGAAACATTCCACCATCTCAGCAGGGACTTCACAGCACTGGGGGCTGAGCAAGGCCCTTTCAGGAGGCAAGCCCCCTGGAGGTATGGGCTGGGGAGATCCTGGACTTTCCATTGTGTTGTCTGTTCCCTAAGCAGTTCTCTCAAATGATGTGTCACTTCTTGCTCCTGTGGACATGCACAATTAATCACTCGGTGTCTGAGGTGGGGTAGAACCGGAAATGATGTGTCTGGCACCCACTCCTCGGCCCACCTCTTTGCGGGAGTGACACCCCTGTCACGGCTTGGGGAGGCAGCCATGAGGCCATCGATGGAGCTGTGCCTCACCAGCTGCCCCCAGGACAGAAATACAGCTTAGGGATTCTCGATGCTTAAGTGAGCAGTACAGTGTCCTAGCGAGCCCTGTCTTCCTTCTAGCCGCTCTCTTGATGAAGCTGAGTGACCTAAGGCCCTGAAAGTCTGAGCAGAGGCCGACTTTGAGTTCTTCCAGAGGCATGGATAGAACCACATCTTTGGGGCAGTCCAATTCTTCTGTCAAAAATGGCCTTGTTTAGACAGGACTCAGCAGAGGGCCCTCAGAGGAAGGACAGTTGGCCAAGGGGGCTGGGCTGCACCAGGTGAGAGAATGCATCAACTGAGGCTTGGGCATGGTGGTGACAGGGATGCCACCCAAAATACCATGATCTCAAGAGGAAACTTCTAGAGAGCATATTGGACAAACCACCCCCTTCTCCCTTTTCAAGACAACTAAAAATGATTGAACTCTGCATATTTTCTTTTATTACCATTTATCAGCTAAGCCCTGGGCCAGGAACAAATCTGGATTTGTTCTACATGGCCAAGTAAGTTGCTGGTACCATCCAGGTTAAAGTGGTTACCTGGTTTTAGCTTCCACCCACCCCACCCTCAGGCTTCTGGGCACCTGGGCTGGTAGGCTCATGGAAGTGCAGCCAGGTCACACAGTCACCTCACAGTCTTCATTCCAGCCTTGAGTTCCTTGTCTTATACTCTATGGGTTTCTGGGACGGAGGCCGAGCAAGTGACACCGCACAGACATCAGCTTCTCAGTCACCTGCTTCAGCTGTGGGCTGTGCTTTCTTCAGATTTAAAAATGGATTTTTATTTTATAATTGGCACATATTTATGGGGCACAGGATGATAATTTAACACCTGTCTTGTTGGATTACAGGCGTGTACCACCACACAAGCATTGTAATAATTTTTTAAACATTCACTGTATATTTTGATCACACCTCTTAGCATTTGTGCTGAGAACTGTCAGACTCTTCTATCTCATTATTTGAACTATATCATGAAGTGTTGACTATAGTTACCCAGCTGTGTCGCAAGACTCCAGGACCAACCCATCTACCCATGTTTGGCCCTTGTCCTCTCATCCTCTGAGGGAACAAACCCCCACGTCCATTGTGGCACTTCTTGCCCCAGAGGGACATGGACAACCAGGTGCTCTGCTTCCTTCTGCAGGCCACAGGAAGGGCAGGAGCCAGTCTGTCCAGGCACCCTCAGCGCTCAGCCAGAGGCCGTCTACCCTGAGCTCGTCGGGCCCCATTGCGGAGAGCCGCCATCCCTTCCTACAGACATCCACATCAGTCCACGAGCTGGCCCCGAGGCCCTCGGGCAGCCGGCTCTCCTTGCATACCTCAGCCACATCCCTGCACTCCCAGCCACCCCCTGTCACCACCACAGGCCACCTGAGTGTCCGAGAGCGTGCCGAGGCCCTCATCCGGTCCAGCCTGGGCTCCTCCACCAGCTCTACCCTCAGCTTCCTCTTCGGCAAGAGGAGTTTCTCCAGTGCTCTCGTCATTTCTGGCCTGTCTGCAGCAGAGGGGGGCAACACCAGTGACACACAGTCATCCAGCAGCGTCAACATCGTGATGGGCCCCTCAGCCAGGGCCGCGGGCCATGCCACACGGGTAAGGCAGCTGGGGGCGGTGCAGGGCAGGGCTTAGCTCCAGGGCTGGCCTCCTGGATCCACCCTTCCCTCCAGAATCCCACCCCCATCCCAGCACCACCAGGGACATGCACGTAACTAGACATGAAGCTATTCACTGTGCTCTGGGCAAACCTGTACACAAACCCCTCTGTGGGCATCTTGGGGTGGCCAGATGCCGGTGCTCAGCAGAACAGTCCAAGACTGGGCATCATGAGAATGTCCCCTGCCTGCCTTGGAAGCCTGGTTACTTCCTTCTTGTTCCTGTCACTCTGGCCTGAGGAAGAGGCAAGGACACCCATCAGCACTGGAGTTAAATGATCACTGATTCCACCCACCAGACTTTAGAGCCATGAGATCCTAACACGTTCAGGTGTTTACATGCTAGGAACCTTTTAAGGAGTTCAACTCGGTAAGCTGTTACTTGTCCAGAATGCCACACTCACCAAGCCTCATGAGTGAGAAGGTAAATAGATGAATGATAACAACCCAGCAGTTTGCTTGGGTGATGTGGTAGGCAGAGAAAGTTGGTTTTAATTTAAAAATCCAGTCAGATTTAGAGACTTCCTGGCTGTCTCCCAAGGTTCATAGGCACAAGGGCCACAGCGGCAAGGCTTCTGGTCTTAGTGCTCTTATCTGGGGAATGGGCACCACCTGGTATCCGCAGTGTCGCCCTCTTTTGCTTCCACGTTGTCCTCCTGTGCAGAATGTCCCGAGAGCCCAGAGTTACAGCACTGGCGTGCCACTTGTGGGGAGACTGGTGGCGGGCTTCCTGGAGCCCTCAGGCCACACTGGCTGGGGGAAGGATGCTGGTGACCCGAGTTTAGCTGTGTAACTACACACATAAGCTTCTTTCTCTGTTTTGCATTTCCTCAATAAAAAGGCACAAAATATCCTTTCCCCACCCTGTCATCTGTGTTTAAATCAGTTTGTTGAGGGTGTTTCTAGGATTCTGGAAATTTCTCCTTCCCTGCCTTCAGCAAGGACGAGTCCTTGGAACCATGTTCATCCAGAATGCCCAGGCTTTGCTGCCACCACTGGTGTCAGACCTGCTGGGGCTCAGTGTGTGAGGAGAGCCAGTCACACACATGGCCTGTCTAGCGCCATCTGTAGCCAGTGCACCCCAGACCTCACGAAGAAGGCCTCACACTCAGAGGCCCCATCCTGCCCCCAGAGGCCACCTGGTCAGGCCTGTCATTTGACCGATTGAGGGCCTACCCTCAAGGTCACTTCCACCCCAGCCCTAGGGTCCCACACAGGGCGGGGGAACTACAAGGCCTAGGCAGTGAAGATGTGCTGATTGTTGCTGTTTCTTCCTGTTCCCTCGAAGCACTTCTCCGAGCCATGTGACCCCACCGAGGCGGCAGAGCAGGTGCAGCTTCGTGACCGACGCCTGGCTGAGGCCGTGGCAGAGAACTTGGGAGTGATGTGCAGAAGAGCGAGCCAGGAGGACATGGGCCTGGATGACACTGCTTCCCAGCAGAGTGCTTCTGACGAGCAATAGTGGAGAAGGCCCGGCAGGGAGAAGGCCGCCCTCCAGCCACCTTCACTCTTCTCGCTGCCCCCAGCCCAACACGTGAACAGCTCCTCGCCTAAGGGGCTCTCCTCGGGGGAAAGGGGACTGTTCTAGAAACAGTCACTATGTTTATCTCAGGTTCTTGAAAAAGTCTCACATTATGGGGGACAAAGACACCACCACACTTCCTCCCCCGAGCACTGCACAAAGAATTTGACATTTCAGACAAAAGCCATTTAATATCCGAAAACAAGTAGAGCAAGTAGAGCCCATGCGTAACTCCTTCCTGCCCTGGTGAGAACAAGACCAGTGCATGCTAGTAACTGGCACTCTGTACACTGACGTTACCAAGACAGACAGGGGCTGCGGCGCACAGGACTCTGCGGGCAGGTCCAGCCTCAGTGTCAGCAATCTCACTTCTCTGTAGCACTTACGCAGCCGCACGTGTAGCCAGCGGCGTCTCCCTCGCAGAATTCTGGCAGTGCATGCAGTCCCGTCTCCCGTGCTCTGCGAAGAGTCAGGGTATGTCGGAATGGGAGTTTAGAAATGGGGTGCACGGCCAGACATCCCAGACCATGCAGCACCCTACATGTCCAAGCGATTCCGGGCCGCCAGTGCCCCCCAGGCACGCACCCCAGGAACGCGGGATAGTCTTCCGAGCTGAGCAGCCCCTGCTGCGTCACAAGCACATGCGCACACCTTTGTTTTGGAAGTAAAAGGTTTACAGGTATTGCTGTGTTTGTCCGGTGTTTGAGTTCTGCTGCAGTTGCTTTCATTTCTAAAAATGTATCCTTGACTAAAACTCATCTAAAAATATATCCATTCCTAAAAATGAGGTTGACATCTGGGCGGATCCTGAGACAACTTTCCCCATCTCCAAACTCCCACCAGGGAGGGGAAACCTGGATTTTTGCTGACAGGAGAAAGGGTACGAGTCCTGATGGCTCGCACGAAGATTACCACACTGCCCTGTGGGACCATCCATGGGAAAGAAAATAGCTAGGAAGAAATATTCGATTTAGGAACAGTCACAAAAGGTCTTCAAAGCGGACTTGGAAGTGGGAATGGCGGACAGGGGTGGGGGGACAGGTATAGCAGGAAACCCTTTATCACTGGAAGTAGGTGGTAATGCTTTAGTTGTTTTTTTTTTTTTTTGTAAGATAAGAATTAGCAATTAATAGCAATAGGTGGGCTTCCTAATTAGAGACAGAGTGCCGTCACACGCTAATCCTTAGAGACAGATTTTATTTCTGGCTCATTTTCGGCTGTCGTCTAATGAGAAGCCGATGTCACCTGTCACAGCTCCTGGCTACTCCTGGAACACTGCACAGCCTGGCCCTTGGGACTAAAAGGCGGCCCTGAGCAGTATGCAGGCCCACTCCGGGGGCGTCCTGAGTTCGGTATGCAAGTGGATGTGACTGGCAGTGGTCAGAGCAGAACACAGCTGCCCACTCTTCAGGGACCCAGAAGAAAGCACACGCAGAGACCACCTCCCAAGGAAACGAATCCCAGCGGGTACAGGGATGGCAGCGCGCCTGCCGCTCCAGGCTCACGAGCTGCTTCTCTGCCGGTGCAGCCTCCTGTCCACACGTGCACACTCAGAGGTGCGCACACACGCGCACCCACCAAGCAGAGATGAGTCATTCCAGGACTCCTTCTGGCCGCCTGGCCACTGCCAGCAATGCAGCCCCAGTTCTGCCATGTGCTGGTTAGGAGCTTGAGGCAGGCAGCCGCGGGGCACAGCACTTATGGTGTCATAACCCCGTGACAGCAGCCCATCCTGAGTTGGTGTTTCTTGCCAGGGCTCTCACATGTTCTGCCAACATATAGCTGAAGTTATTTCTGCATTTGGACACCGAACAAAAGAGTTTCTCCTTTAAAGATAATATAAACCCATGGCGCTTGGGGGTTCTATAAATCATTTGGCTGAGCTGGCACTGGCGCCGCATTGAAGCATCTGCGTCTGGCAAGTAGTTCCGTAAATCTCTCGGTGTCCAGAGTCTCACAACCTGTAAAATGCACAATGCACCGCCTGCTTACTTGACCTCCTCCACCTCTTTGTTCCAAACCTTGTGTACATAACATCTGACACGGGCATGCACAGTTGTGATCTTCCCAGACACTGCCTCCCACAAACACTGAGCTGGACAGGAAGACGCGGCGAGGCTGCTGGGTGATGGGGCTGGGGGCGGGATGAGCGACTGGACTTGCAACTTCCTGGGAGCCTCTCCCTGTCGGGCAGCATCGTCAGAGAGACAATACTTAATCTAGTTAAAAGGCTTGTCTTTGTCGTTCTGCAGAGGCTCATTGTTTAGAGGTAAAGAAAACGACTTGTCAAATTGTGTGTGAAGCAACTGGTGCCAAGATCTGGTAAGGAGCAGGAGGAAAGAGCAGTTTAGCAAGCCATTCTTCAAACTGGTTCCCACTCGACCTTGTTTTAGCTGAAATTCTTCACGGAGCAACAGTCACATCAATTTTGCATTTTTCAAAGTGAAGTTCCCCCAAGTCGGGACTCATCCCACTCTGCCAGCTGTCACAACAGCCTCCATTAAAGTTCCAGCGTACAACACAGGCCTGCACCTGCCCTCCACACTCGCGTCCTGACCGTTCTCTGTGAGGCTGTGGTACCACAGTCACTGAAGGGCTGGCCAGTTTGTCACAGCTAACATGACAACTATGAGGTCTAGGGGCACGGGATCCACTAAAAGGACTGAAAGCCTAAGGGAGGAGAAGCAGGCAGTAGGGAAAGACCACGGGCCTTTGAGTCACTGAGACTTGGGTTCAAATCTCCATCTGCCACAGACAGTGTTGAGCTAGGAGAGTAGGGCGTGGCTAAAACTGGCTGAGAAAGTAGGCATGACTTGTTAATTACAGACTCTCAAACACACGTGACTTCTTAAAATAATGCCCTAGACTTGACGTCAGCCTGAGGAGCAAGATCTCAATACCACATCTCAGGACCCAGATGTACAAATTCTTGCAGGTTTTCTTGAGATGACACTACAAAAGGAAGCCATAAGGAGCAGCTCTATCATAGCTTTTCATGATAGCCCATAACACATCTCTCAGGTGTGGTACGTACTTGTATTTTTTTTTTTTTAACTTTTTCTTTGGCGGAAGCTCACTCTGCAGAGCCAGTTTCTCCCAATCTCCACTTTGCCCTTTAAATAAATTTTGTCACTACTTTTGGCTCGTTTCGTTCAATTCTTTGTTCAAGGTGAGAAGAACCTAGATCTAACTCCAGAAGGGAGGGCGAGCAATCCAGAACCTGGTAACGTTTATTTGGAATATAACCCCATAATAACAGCACCAACCTGCTTCAGCCCCAATGCCCTGGTTTTCCTTCTAATTTAAGATAAAATCTAAGTTCACTAAACAGTCACAGTGGAACACTGCAAAGGGATGAGAGGCAGAGGGAGCATGTGCATCCCTCTGGGTTCTGAGGGACAAACGGACCCCGAGGTGCCAGACAGGGCAGACAGCTGTGCCGGGCTGGTGCTGGGCTGGCTTGTCCCTGTTCTAACACAGCAGGCTCCAAACAGGGCTGTGCTGCTGGCACAGATTTTTGGCTGGGGTCAGGTCCTATGTGCAGCAGTGGCCACCCTGGCCTGATCAAGCACATGACTCTCACCTGTGTTCAGTGCCCTTCCTGTTCCAGTGGCCATGTCGTAGGTCACAGCTGGCCCGCCAGAGGTCCTGAGCTCAGTCTTTGGCCTCTGAGAACAGCCCACGCAGGAAGGGATGGTGGAAGGAGATGCTGACATCCCCTACTGGGCTGTGGCCCTAATCTAGTAGGCGTTCGTGCTGTGGCCTTTAACAGCTTGGCAAGTCCAGGTCAGGCTTCAAAAGCTCCCCAGAGGAAAGTGCAACAACATGAACATCTGTCCAGGCTGCGGGCTGTGTTTAGATTTGGGTGCTTCTTGCACCACCACAGGCGCCTGAATCCACCATGGCCAACCTGTCCAGGCAGAGGGGACACACTGAGTTCATACTAGTGCATTTGTAGCTAATGCTAGTTGCTAAAATTTCATGGATACTCATAGACCTTCTTCACCAAAAGTGACTTGAAATCCCCAAGTTGCCCATTATTCCAGGATCGCCAGCCACACGGACGGCAGTCTTCAGTTTCATGAGTTCTGGCATTTCTGCATCTTTTCTCCTTTCCTACTTTTCCTGCACCCTGATAGGAGCTGTACCAGCCTCCGAGACTGAGCACTCTCACTGGGATGGCTGCGGCAACTGAGGACACTGCCTTCCTCAGTGTTACGCTACCCTCTGCTGATGACAGTCATTCCCTCTTTTTTGGAGAAGGCAAATTAGGTCCAGAAAGGTTCCAAAATGCACCCAAATTAACCCAGCACAAGCAGGGCTCAGGCGTGAACCCAAGACCTTCACCCTCATCCTTATTCTTGGTCCTCCTGAATGTCAGATGGTATCACTATCCTAAAGATTGTGCGTCTGTACCATCCGATTTACTTCTATACTTATTAGGCAATAAAAAGAGAAATAAACGGGCAATGAGGGAGAGAAGCTACAATGATTTTCTTTGGAAATAATAAATTTTAAAAAAAATCAAATAACTGTTAATCACTTTCAGCAGCACAAGACCAAAGCTGCACCTGGACAGCATTTAGTCTTCATGACACACAAAGCTGATTAGAGAGTAAACGTTTCTCCTCTCTCCCAAACACATTTATACACATCAGTGGGGGCTCATTCCATTTGATACTCCGAACCCATTGCTCCTCTTGTAACCAATCATGTACCCAGCTGAAAGAGTAAATAAACACAAAGCTCTAAGCACAAATTAGCCACAGTGGATTGTTAATGATGCACAGCCAATCAACATCATGGCTAACTTGACCTTTCAAACGTTTTATGTACAGCAGTTGTCAAGTTTTTTTGGGCAAAGTTCA